>ML401457.1:0-12147 GCA_005239525.1 Nicotiana knightiana | reverse complement strand
GGGGGGGGGGGGGGAAGAAAAAGGGGGCCCGATACCGGACATACTAGATGCTGTCCGTTTTCATAGTCATCCAAAAGTAACCAGCCCGGAGTTTCTTCTTCGACAAAACAAAACTGTTCATATGCATGCTGTAGATCCCAACATGAATTTCCGCTAGTAGCTTGGATGCTTCCTTAGCACCGACACATCTTAATAGTCCCAAATCGGGAGTCCTCCAATACAGGATTCCTCCGCTGCAAAAGAAGTTGTTGGACAATCTCCGACGTGTGCGTTTATGAGTATGATTTGCAAGCTCTGGTACTTTCCTTTCGCCAAGTATTCCTTGATGTCATGAAACCAAGGTTTTTCGTCTGCTTCTTCTTCTAAATGGGCACAGTAAGCTGGTTGGTTATGGATCTTCACTGGAATGGGATCAATGAAATTCTTGTCTGGATCCTGAATCATAGACGACAGAGTAACCAACGCATCGACGAACTCATTCTGGATTCTGGGGACATGTCGAATATCTATCTTCGTGAACCTCTTTCTCAATTCCTGCACGTGGTGCAGGTACGGAAGTATCTTGGAATTCTTGGTAGCCCATTCTCCTTATACCTTGTGTATGAGCACGTTTGAGTCACCAATCACTAACAACTCCTGGACGTTCAGGTCAATGGCCATGTTGAGCCCTAAGATGCAGGCTTCATATTCTGCTATATAGTTGGTGTAGGGGAATCTGAGTTTAGCAGATACTGGAAAATGTTGACCAGTTTTCGATATCAGGACAAATCCAATGCTGGCTCCCTTGAAATCCGCCGCTCCATCGAAGAACAGCCTCCAACCGTCATAGGATTCTGCAATGTCTTCTCCTATGAATGATACCTCTTTATCGGGAAAATACGTTTTCAGGGGTTCGTATTCTTCATCCACGGGGTTCTCAGCAAGATGGTCTGCCAGTGCCTGTCCCTTGACCGCTTTCTGAGTCACATAGACGATGTCAAACTCACTCAGCAGGATTTTCCACTTGGCCAGATTGCCAGTGGGCATGGGCTTCTGAAAGATGTATTTCAAAGGATCCATCCTTGATATGAGATATGTTGTGTAGGTACAAAAGTAATGCCTCAGCTTCTGGGCTACCCAAGTTAAAGCACAATAGGTGCGTTCCAAATAATGAATACCGAGCCTCGTACGGAGTGAACTTCTTGCTGAGATAATAAATAGCTTGCTCCTTCCTTATTGTTTCATCGTGTTGCCCTAGAATGCAGCCGAAAGCTCCATCTAACACTGCAAGGTAGAGTAGAAAAGGTCTACCTAGTTCAGGTGGTACTAGGACTGGTGGTGTTGACAGATATTGCTTAATTCTGTCGAAGGCCCTTTGGCAATCATCGGTCCACTTAGTTGCGGCATCCTTCTTCAGCATCTTGAAGACCGGCTCACATATAACTGTAGATTGTGCTATGAACCAACTGATGTAATTAAGACGTCCCAGGAAACTCATCAGATCTTTCTTGTTCCTTGGCAGTGGTAAATCTTGGATGGCTTTGACCTTTGACGGATCCAATTTTATCCCTCCTCGGCTAAAAATGAACCTGAGTAATTTCCCAGCAGGAACCCCGAATACACACTTTGCGAGATTTAGCTTTAGATTGTATTTCCGCAACCTATTGAAGAACTTCCTCAGGTCTTCTATGTGGTCGGTAGCTTTCTTGGACTTGATAATAACATCGTCCACATACACTTCGATCTCCTTGTGTATCATATCATGGAAGATAGTGGCCATGGCTCTCATATAGGTGGCCCCAGCATTCTTCAGGCCGAACGGCATCATCTTATAGCAATATACTCCCCACGGCGTAATGAAAGCCATTTTCTCAGCATCTTCCTCATCCATCCATATCTGACGGTAACCAATGAAGAAATCCACGAATGACTGTAGCTCATGCTTGGCGCAATTGTCAATCAGGATGTGTATGTTCGGCAAAGGGAAGTCGTCTTTCGGACTGGTCCAGTTGAGATCCCGGTAGTCGACACAGACTCTAACCTTTCCATATTTCATTGGTACTGGTACAATGTTGGCTAACCATGTTGGATACTCCACAACCCTGAGTACCTTAGCGTTGATCTGCTTGGTGACCTCCTCTCTTGATTTTTAAACTCATGTTAGGTTTGAATTTTCTGAGCTTTTGCTTGACCAGTGGACACATTGGATCAATTGGTAATTTGTGAACAACAATGGATGTACTCAGACCAATCATGTCATCGTATGACCAGGCGAATATGTCCTCATACTCCTTTAGAAATTCTGTGTATTCCTTCTTCTCTAACGGCGAAAAATGAACGATGATGCGAGTTTCCTTGACATTTTCCGAATCTCCCAAGTTGACAACTTCAGTCTCGTCCAGGTTGGACTTAGGTTTTTTCTCAAAATTCTCAACCTCTTTGATAATCTCGTCGGGTACATAATCTTCTTGTGAATCAATATCCGTTTGTTGCGTTGTCTCGTTGCATGTCACAGTTATTGGTTCATCAAGACAAGTAATAGTAATGATGTATAGATAAAGTAGTGAGAGAAAAACAACAGTAATAAATATTGATTCATAAAACTTAAAAAGTGCTTTTGATAAATTGAATAAGTGTTTTGAACACTGAAGATCTTATTGCAGGAATTGAAAAATGCAAAAAGAAAATCATTTAGCAAAAATAATGAACAATGCTTGTTTTAGCCTTGCTACCCTGAGGCTCGTCGGGCTCTGGCTGTTTTGATGGTCCAGTTCCTGAGATATGCTCCTTTGCTGACGACTTGTATGAAAGGGCTTTCCTCCCCCTCCTCCTTGAGAATAACACAACAATCTATGTCACTGTCCTCCAGGAATAAGTTCCTCAATGTTGCACGTGCCTCTTCTTCATCTGACCCATAGATAATGCCAACCTGATGATAGGTCTGCTCTAGATGCGGTATCGAATATTCCAATGGGTAGTAAGGACCATTCCATGGTGGCGACCAGCTCCTGAATTCTTCCCAAGTGTACTCGTATCCTAACCCGAAAGTGGTGCCATGTTTCTTGAGCTTTATGGGTTTGGAGATCCCTTGGAAGTTCTTTCCTCGTCCCTTACCTGGATCATAACCTCGCCAGTTCATCTTGCTTGAGGTCTTGCTATCCCACTATTTGTACTTATCTATGGCATTGACCCGTTCGATGTGGTGATAAGTCTCTCCACTTAGTTTCCTTCCTCCCTCGATTGCTGGAATAGTCTGGCGACTGTAAATTGGGTTACTATCGTCGCCATGAATGATCACTTCCTGATGGTTCCATTCAAACTTCACTGCCTGATGCAGCGTTGATGCTACAACCCTAGCTGCATGTATCCATGGCCGTCCCAATAGCAGGTTGTAGGAGGCTGGTACATCTATTACTTGAAAGTCAACCTCGAACCAAGTTGGTCACATCTGCAGGCACAAACTAATCTCACCAATGGTGGACCTCTGGGAACCATCAAAAGCCTTTACATTGATTGCTCCATCTCTTATCTGATGCAGCCCTTTGCCCAATTTCTTGAGTGTTATCAACGGACAAATATTGAGACTGGATCCTCCGTCGATCAAAATTCTGGTGATGAAATAGTCTTTGCATTGCACAGTGATGTGAAGAACTTTGTTGTGACCCAGCCCTTCAGGTGGCAACTTATCCTCGTAGAAGGTAATCTTATGACCTTTGAACACTTGGCCTACCATACTGGCCATTTCCCCAATAATGATATTATTCGGTACATATGCTTCGCTCAGCACTTTTAACAAACCACTTTTGTGTGTCTCAGAATTTTGTAGCAAGGAGAGGATGGATATTTGAGTTGGCGTCATGTTCAACAGGTCGATGATCAAATATTCCTTGGCCTGTACCTTCCTCCAAAGGTCGTCCGGACCTATTTCGATAATGGGTAGTCGATTGGAAGGCATGTTTGCTTGATTCTGCTAGATGTTCGGGTGTGTAGACTCTACCAGTTCTTGTCATACCTTATGCCGTGGTAGCTTCTTCAGTCTTGACTTTGCCTTTCCTTCTTTCCTCGGCTGTATAGTCCCATGGTACAACATTTGTATAGAAAGGTGCGTGGTTGATATTTCCACTATAATTGGTACGGCTACCCTCACTTCGAACGGAACATGTGCTTTATCAAGTGGCAGTACTGCAACCTCAAATGGTGCGGATGCATTTGCCTGTGGCATGACTTCGACCTCAATTGGTGCCGGTGCCTTTGCGGGTGGCGCTGCTTCAAATTCAACAGGTACAGACATATCTATCTCAGCATCCTCAGACAGCTGAATCTGGACTATGAGTGGATTGAGAGTAACCACTGGTTTCTTTGGGTCCCAGTCGTCTTCTATTTTAATCATGTGGATGCCTCCACCCTCATAGTCTGGAAGAGGATTGTTGGGGACGTTTGGAGCAGATTCCTTTGCCACAATGATCTTGTTGTCAATCAAGGACTGTATCTTATCCTTCAAAGAGCGGCGTTCATCGATGGTGTGTACTTTCATGCCGAAGTGGTATGCACAGGACTTGTTTGGGTTAACCTACTGGGAAGGATTCTTAGGGGTCACAGCAGGGATAGGGGTGACATAGCCAGCAACTTTTAGCTTCTCATAAAGCTAGTCGATAGGTTCGGCGACGGTGCTGTATTATTTTGGAGGTCTGCGATCAAAATTTGGTCGAGGTCTAGGAAAGTTTTGGCGTGAGAGGGGTGATTGATAATAGGATGGCTGAGAGTTGTAAGTGTGGTAAATAGGAGCGGATTGGGAGTATCTGGGTGATGTAGATTGATATGTTGGTGGTGGAGATGGTTGGTAGGTTGGTGGTGGAGCTTGGTAAGAGGGCGAGGGTGCTTGGTAATTTGGGGTTGGCTGATATGTGAGTGGAGGTGTTGGGTAAGTTTGGTATTTGAGTGGGGATTTGGCTCTTTGTGCAACCATCACGGCTCCCACGTCCCTTTTCTTGGACACACCACCGGACTGTAAAGCCTTATTCGTATCTTGCAAAGCTTCAAAATTTATGTCCATACCACGTTTTATACCTTCCTCGATCCTTTCACCCAATTTGATAATGTCGGAGAACTTTTGATTCTCAATCACAATTAACCGCTGATAGTATTGTGGGTCTTGAGCCCGGACAAAGAACTTATTCATCTATTCCTCGTCTAAGGTGGGCCTGACCTTAGAAGCTTCGGACCTCCAGTGAGTAGCATACTCGCGAAACATTTATGTGGGCTTCTTCTTCAGGTTCTAGATGTAGAACATATCCGGTGCATTTTCTGTATTAAACCTGAACCTTATCCATGAAGTTAGATGCCATGCTCACCCAATTCGACCATTTCCTGGGGTCTTGGCTAATGTACCGAGACAGTGCGTCTCCTTTCAAGCTCCTCATGAACAGCTTCATGTGGATCCTCTCGTCTTTGCCTACTCCAACTAGCTTTTCACAGTAGGTCCTCATATGGACCCTTGGATCACCTGTACCATCGAACATTTAGAACTTAGGAGGCTTGTACCCCTCGGGTAGTTCGACATCGGGCTGTATGCAGAGGTCTTCGTAGTTTAGCCCCTCGACTTATTTGCTTCCTTCAACGCCTTGAACCCAGCTGGTCAGCTTCTTAAGTTCCTCGGCCAAGTTCCTGATAAGTAGATCCTTTTCATCAGACTCAGGTGTGTATGAGGTAGGTTGAGTGGAGTGTGGTATGGTTTCCACATAGATAGGATTGTTGTGGTGGCCTGGTGCATGGGTGTAGAAATGGTCGTTTGTGGAGTTCTGAGGTTCTGGGATAAGTAGTGGAGTGTTCTTTGGAGTATGGCAGGCATTGCATTGTGCTGGAAGAGTTTGGTTCTTTGGTGGAGTGGTGTAATGATGAGCTGCGGGATGATTTAGCTGCTTTGGGATATTTTTAGGAGGTGTAGGATTCTAGATGTTGGGGAGGTTGGCGTCTGAGACATTGAGGGTAAATGATAGGTTTGCCAGATTTCGCACTTGATCAAGCTCTTCTTGAAATTTTGACAACTTCCATTCTAGCTGCGACATAGTTTCATTCTGAACCCGAATACCCTGGCCATCGGTGGCCTCTATCCGTTCAACCGTGTCCTCATTTCTGATGTTGCCTGAATCTTCCATTTTCTTCTTTCCTTTGGGAGGACTAGGAGGAGGAGAGGGTGGAGGGCCCCAGGATCTTGCAAGAAAGGATGATGATGCCAGAGTGCACGAACTAACCTTTGGGGAGGGGAATAATAAAAGAGAAAATAAAGAATAAAGTAAAAACAAAAAGGTAGACAAGTCAGTGAGGGTTATGAAAAATGTTGCGGTATTTAAACATGTAGTGCGGGAATATAAAGCGCGTCCTAATTTGGGGAACCTCGTTGTGCCCGAGGTAGGCCTAGCGACAAGTTAATTTGGAGAACTTGAATGTTAAAATGCCTCATCTCATTAATGTAAAAATAGATGAACCCAAAACGACACTAAATAAGCAAGAAATAAAAATCACTAATGGCCATTGGCCTTATTACATCAACAAAACGGAAAAGGAAAATCCTATCTATTTGGTCCTAGATGGACCTTCCCCAAACTCGTCATCCTTGATTCCTTCGAACAGATTCCCCAACTCGCGAAGTCCTAGCAGCAGGTATGCTCTGGCTAGATGTCCACCTTCGGTTCCCTCAGCCTTTTGACAGTCTTTGACCCTTTTGATGAATTTGCCCTCCAGCTCGACTATGCCTCGTTCTAAGTATCCCAGCTTTCTGTTGGTGCTTATGTCCATGTTTTTCCATTCCTCAATTATCTTCTTGTTGGACTCGTGTATTTCATGGTGATCGCTCTCGCATTCACGGATCCTTTTGCGTAGTTGATTGTACTTGACCTGAGCTTCAGCTTTTTCATCTATGACCCGATGACCTCGGACGAACCCTGGCCTGCCATCCCAGTTGTCTTCTAACCACCCCGAGTAGAAAGGTGTACAGCCTGCACGATATCTATCTAGCTCAATTGTGTCTTTCTCCATTATGATCTTACAGTGCCACATGTGTTGGGCTTGGCACTTGTGAGGGCTATCATCATCATGAAAGTCGGCTCGAAAGTGGCTCATCTTGTCGACCCTTGGTATAATCTGCTTTCTACCTGCTTGTCTCATAACCCGGAGAGGGACATAAGGATATGTTCCCCTCAGGCCAATCAGTATCAGGAATAGTACATCTTCGGATCGGACGATGAATTCGTCTGTTGGAAACCACTCGAACATCCATGGTACCTGCTCCTCAGTCAGATTATCGAAGAACTCTACCCATTCTCGGGCAGTATTGGGCTGAGCAAATCTATCGGAAAGGTACGCCATTCGCTTTGGGTGATGGAAAGCGATGTGGTCGTCCCATGCCCTTCGTGGAAATTCTTGCTGGCAATGGCCTATTTGGAGATGTTCTAAGAACCAGAGTTATAATAGCAAATTGCAGCCTTCGAAGTGCTTAGCTCCCTTTTGACAGTATTCTAAGGCTCGATAAATGTCTGAAATGATCATAGGGACAATGCTGAAGGTCTATCCATCGATTCCCTCCATTAGGGTCTTGGTTACCATAGCCAACCTAGGATTGTTTCTCTCTTTGTCAGAAATACAATCAGACCCAGGAAGCAAACTATGAAGATGAACACCCTACGGTGAATGTGTCCCAAGGATGTGATGGAGAATTTATCATGGAAGGTACGATATGACTTGCTGTGACCGTACCTTTCGTACAAATACTCGAAAGGAATGTACGACTTCTTCAGACACTCTAACTCTGAATTCTTCTTCAGACCCATCATTTTCAAGAAACCTCTGCCCGTACGGTTCTCAAGCATCAGCAACTCAGGAGTCTCCCAAACTAAACCTGCCAGTCCTCCTATTCCCTCCAGCAACAGTGTCATTTCGATGTCCCCAAAATGGAAGACGGCTCTTTTGCTATCCCAGAATAAAGTGGCAGCCTCTATGAACATTTGGTTGGGTTGAATGTCGAGGAGAGACGGTAGGTTACCCAAGTATTTCTTGACGAGCGTCTTATCAGTGGAGTGAAGGTCTTCCCACCAGTTTAGAAGCTTTGGGTGAATGTTGGCAACCATGCCGAGTCTAGGGACTTCGTGCCTCATATTTATGTAAGACAAAATGGTTAGGCCCGTACCCTCGCCAGACTCGACTATTTATACACTTATGATTAGAATACAAGCATTTAGTTCTCCAAATAAATGCACAGAACGTGGTGATGTTCGTTTGGGTTTATGGAAAACCCGATGGACCTTTGGATAAGGCTGTCATAATGGCCATTGTGCGGACAACACACTAACTGACTAGGTTTGACCATGATGCATGTACAGCTTGACAAAGTAAGGTTTCTACGGGGTGTTAGATTGGTACCCTTGATCGGACAACTCAAGGGGGAAAGGCACAGAACCGTCGAATGCACCATTGATCGACTAGTTTTACCCCAAATAAGCCTTCCGAATTTAGGGGTGATAATATAGGAAGGGCGCAACCACTCATCAAACGTTGCTATAGGATTTTTTTTGGCACGAGTGGAGTATGAAGTTTGAATCATGGATAATGCAATAAATAGTAAACATGTAGTCACATATTTGCACATTATGAAAGCAGTAAATACAGCAGTTTATGATTTAAAATGATTACAAAGGAAGGAAACAAGAAATATATGTCCGTTACTTTGAAGAAAATCAAACCCTTAAAGTAAATAAGCAAGTAATCTCACATAGGAAGAGGTACAAATTCCCAGAGCAATTTGAAATGGTAAAAGCCTGAAAAAGATCCCCACCAGAGTCGCCATGCGGTCATGCCCCCTTTTTCCCTGAGCACTCCCTTCGGGGCTGGTTAAAAGGGTTTATGACCTTGGTTGGGACAACTCATTCCTTTTGGGAAAGGGGATTGCATTTTTGAAGAGTCACCACCTAACGATTTTAAGGTGCGTTAGGGAGCCTATTGGGGTTCATTTAAAACTATGTTTGATAACCAGAGACAGGGTAAGGGCTTGAAATTATCCTAAGGGAAAGGTGTTAGGCACCCCTCAGGATCCACAAGTGTGGTTCTCGGCCAAATAGCATTTGTGAATTTGTACAATTAGCAAGCAAAGAAATACTGTCCAAATAGTAGGGGATTTTAGTCTAAGTACACATATGTTTGAAAACAGTTAATAGAGAGATAGATATTGAAAAGGATTATAGTTTAAACATGTATATAGAGTAAGAGTATCCAAGGTTTGTTTGTAATATGGATCACATCAATGCAATACCCGGTATGACATTCCTCGAAGAGGGGCTACACGTGGTATTAGCGCACCGGTCATCATATCCATATCTACCCTTTCCCACCCCGTGAAGGTAAGTAAAGCGAGTGTTGCTCATGACCTCTATTGCATGTTGTTACCCGTCCCTTCCTATTAGTCTCGGAGGAATTTAGGACTTATATCCTATGAGGGAGGTTCTAGGTAGACCCTCAGGTTTTAAAGGTAAAATACTAAGGCGACATATAGAAAAACGGATAGGACTGCAGATAGGGGACAACATATAAACAGGAAAGGCTCAAGTATCTCCAGAGATAATGCACAGAATCAGCATGACTCAAACACAATTAAGGTCTGGGTTTAAATTCAGATCCTAAAGCATGATATCTAAGTGATAACAACGGAGAGACGGATTTATTGCATAACTCAGAGAGGAAGTCCTAATCAGTTTTGCCTACTGATTTTAAGCATGCTGATAGTTAGACAGTAAGCACAAGTTGATTACCTAAGGCTTGCCTAGGCGAAGGATCATATGCAACAGTTATCAGGAGTGTTAACAGTTTTAGGTTGTTACACCTAATACAATGTAGTTCTAAGTGTTGCAGAATATACAGAAGTTAGTACGAGTTATTAGAGCGGGGTGGACTGTTTCACGTTCTTTTATAAATCAGTAATTAGACTAAGTGTAGTTAGGCGAGTGTGATCCTAGAACATGGTATCTAATGCAAAATATGATGCACATGGAGAATCACTAAGGCAGGGTTTCTAAATGCACACAAAATCATAGCATTATGCACAGTTTTAGTATAGGCAGAAGTGACAATGTTGTTCATCCTAGAACAGGATTTCTAGGTGCATAGCATGATGAGATATGATTGCATCAATAGCAACTTATGTTAACATATTTATCCTATAACAGGATTTCTAAATGCTCTCAGGACATGTAAGGTTTACATAGAGCAGAATCACATGGTGACAACTTATTTTAGCGTTATTATTTACCCTAGAGACAGAATTTCTAAGTGATATCAGTAATGAGATGAGATGCTTAAAGAGTATATATGAATCCTAAGGAATATGTGATGCGTGGCTAGAATTCATGGTTTAACACGTTATATGCCTTACATTTTATATGCGTTAATGATAAAAATACACTTTGTATGTGCATAATGGAGTCTATTTCATGTGTAGGTGAACTAGAGATGGAAGCCGAGCTAAATGGATGCATAAACGTTGAAAATACGCTCAACAGACGAAGAGGAGTGCACCGGGCTATAGCCGGGCATTTGGGCTATAAAGCCTGGTGAGGCCAGGCGTTATACAGGCGCCAGAGCCCAAGCGCCAGGCTTGGCCAGGCATTATCCAGGCGCCAGAGCCCAAACGCCAGGCCTGGCCAGGCGTTATCTAGGCGTTTGGCCTGTAACACCTGGCCCATGATCCGGTCAAATCTGAGTTTTGAAGAGTTTTAAGTGTTTCTCAATTGAAATAGAAGTCTCCTACACGTTTAGGGTGCATCCCAAACATATAAATAGACCCAAAAACACAACTTGAAGGAGATATTCCATTAGAGTGAAGAAAAGCCGGTGGATTACTACTCAGCAAAGCAGAAACACTGATTTTTACCTCCTTATTTCATTACTCTGTAATTCAATTATGCAAGTTATTTTAGAATTGATTCTTATGAATAAAAGTAGCTAATTTTCTTAATCTAGGGTTTTGGTGGAACCATTTGGGGGATAAACTTATGGTGATATTAATATAGTTTGGTTGATTGTTCATCTCTATTTGTTCAACTACGTTTTTGTTGTAGTTAATTGAATGGCCATCAATTAGCTGTGCCTATTTAGTGTGTATCTACTTGAGAGAGAGTGCGTATTTAGGTAATTGTTTGAACAACACCACTCCCAGAGTATAGACGAAAGTCATAACCGAGGGTTTAGAAGTTGGATTAGAAATAATGATACTTCGGGTGCAATCTAAAGTGAACTGTAATGCAATCTAGCTAGCGTAACTTGAGAGAGTGCGTCTAGTAAATTATCATAATTACTTGAGAGAGATTTATGGTAGATAGAGTGTTCATGATTGATAGAGATCATTAATCAAGTTATATGAAGTATCCAAGAAGTAAGTTTACTAACGGGGGAAACCATAGCCTTAAACCTTTATCATAATTGTTTACAACACATTGTAGTAATCGTTAGTTATTATTATTGTCAGTAGAACTAGTAAAACATAAAATTTATATTCAAAAAGTCTTGAGAGAATTGATTGAGTAAAAGTTGTGTATTCTAACGACTTGATTGATACGTTAATTCCCTGTGGGATCGACTCTGGGCATAATACCCCGTATTATATTTACAACGCCCGTTTAGTCTTTTATTAGACATAGTTGAGCGTGATCAAATTTTGGCGCCATTGCCGGGGAACTTAGCGGTGTTATCAATTGAGTTGGAAGAAATACAGAATTCTAAAATATAGTCAATTTTCTTCAAATTTCCGTTTATACATTGAAAGTTTAACGTTTGCTAACGTATTGCAGGTGTATGCTTAGAAACTCATCGAGAACTGGTGAAGCAGTCAAAGCCTTATCAGACCCCGAGAAAGTCTTCAAGGCCCTAAATTGGACCAACCGGA
The DNA here is from genome assembly GCA_005239525.1 of Nicotiana knightiana. Classification (NCBI taxonomy): domain Eukaryota; kingdom Viridiplantae; phylum Streptophyta; class Magnoliopsida; order Solanales; family Solanaceae; genus Nicotiana; species Nicotiana knightiana. The sequence goes on along the minus strand of ML401457.1, from coordinate 242 downwards.
AAAGCAAACAGCAACCACTAATTGAACAAATTGAACCTGACATGGAAGATCCAAACAACAGGAACAATAATGGGGATGATGTGGTAGACCCAGTCGCTCAAATAGGGGCAGAGGCTCCTTTATATGACTGGGCACAACCCACAGCTGAGAATTTGGCCATTGCGATACTGGTCCCTTATATACAGGTCGAGTCCTTCCAGATAACAAATAATATGCTGCACTTATTGCAGAACAAGGGACTA
>ML401455.1:370-25056 GCA_005239525.1 Nicotiana knightiana | reverse complement strand
TCCTTTCAGCACTTGTTCTTGACAAGTGATACTGCTAAGAAAGTTTGGAAGTCATTTACACTTTCTGCTGGCCTAGTTATTAACTTAATACAGGTCCATCAAGTCATAAGGGAATGGTGGAATGCAAAGTGTTGCCCTAAGCTTAAGTCTTTGTTTCAAGCTGCTCCTGCAGTAATTCTATGGGAAATTTGGAAGAGAAGGAACAAAATGAAATATGGGGGGACAGTGTCAGTTAATAGAGTGATCCATGAAGTTAATAAAACCTTGCATTGTCTAGCAAAGGTGAGGTATCCTTGGTTACAAAACATTCCAGTATTGTGGCCAGAAATGGTCAGGTTCTTTGAAAATTACAAGCCAGTTCTAGCTACTAAGCAAGTGATATGGAAAGTTCCATATGAAGGTTGGTTTAAGTGTAACACAGATGGAGCATCAAGGGGCAATCCTGGTCCAAGCTCGTATGGCTTTTGTGTTAGAGATCATGAAGGTGACCTAATATATGCTAAGGCTAAGGAGATAGGAGAGACAACAAACATTGTAGCTGAAGCAAAGGCCATATTTGAGGGTTTGACATACTGTGTGGAGAGGCAACTGCATCCTTTGATTATTGAAACAGATTCACTGGTGATGAAGAAGATTATTGATGATGAATGGGATACACCTTGGTGCATAGGGGCTGAAGTAAGGAGAATCAAGGAGATAAAGAGTGGATATAATGTGATATTCCAGCATGTCCTGAGGGAAGGCAACAAAGTAGCAGATTTTTTGGCTAACATAGTGTTCTCTTTTGCAGGTACAATAACATTCCATTCTTTTCAGGAACTACCATCAGAAGGGAAGACTTTGATCAATATGGACAAATTTCAGATTCCTAACCTACGAGTTAGGATAGTCAAGAGGAAGGAACCTGATTAATGAAGACAACCAATGCTTTAATACCAAAATCTTTTACTTTTCACTGGAAATTGATGAAGGATTATCCAGTGGTATTAGCATGTTATCATGCTCATTCTGGAGATCTTTTTTCAAGTGACAGTGAATATGTAAAAGATTCATTAGAGTTGCAAGCATTACATGAGCTAAATTGGACAGGGATGAGACTTTTCTATCAAGACAAATTTCAACACCACAACCTAAGGATTAGAATGGCACTATATGATTTGATCCTATACCTACTTGATAATCTCTTTTGGTTGCTTTTATATTATGTGTTGCTAGGGTTTGAATTTGTGCTTGTAAGCTTCTGGAGATTGGTATGGCACTTAGCATGGATTCAACCTCAGTCTGGGAACCCAATGTGCAATGGTATCAACATTGATGAACTTGCTGGATTAGATTTATTTGGTTCAATCAATTGGTGTAACTTGGAGTCCACACTTGCCTTTGAAGTACATATCCTGGCGCCTGGTGAGAGTATTAGAGGTGCTACTTGGTATCTACTGTTGGCTTCTGGATCCATTTACACTGTCAGGAGATTGAATCATTCAGCTTTTCATGTTGTAATATTAAGATCTACAAATCTTAGCTTATTAGCTTTTTCATTTAGTAGCTTAACACTTAGTATCTTATGTTGGACATCTTGTATTTGGACCATATTTTGGTATTTTATATATATTAACCCCTAGGTATAATACCTAGAGGTATATTTGCTAAAAAAAAAAAAAGGTCATACCCCTACATAAATCCGCTGTACTGAGCGACCTCATCCAACGCCATTCCACCTGAAATACTTCAAGACACCTTGCCCAAAATCAATAACCATTCGAAATTTGCCATCAGATACTCAAAGTGCATTGCCATAACCACGGGGAAAACCGGACGATACCATGCCACCTGAAACAGAAGGTATATAACCACACGTCTCAATCCCGCATCACCAAATTACTTACCTTACTCAAATCTAGCTATAAAGTCCAACTAGAACCGCACCATAAGTGCATATAACCAATAATCACCACTCCTCGCAACACCGAAGGGTAACTCATAGATCACTCCAGAACATGAACAAATCAATCACAATCGAATGGTACATTTCTCAATAATAGAAATTCGGAGCCAACAATTCCGACCCGGTGCAGAACACGGGTCAAAATTTAGGGTCAGTTCTGCACCGGTACATTTCTCAATAATAGAAACTCGTGACCGTAAATTAACCTTGATCACCCACAACAGGTAGATAACATACCGAAAAGTTCATAATGACAGAATAATGGTACATACTAACATCCGACTAGCTCAGCTCGCATCTTCACAGTTCACTTCCACAAATATCCTGTTTATGAGAACTCTAAGTCTCGAAGTTCCTAAAACTTACGGATTACCATATCTGATCGCAACTCCACTGCTCGAACAAATAACTATTCCCAGATACTTACTCATTCCACGGAGATACCCCCATAATCCTTCCGTTTACCAAGCAACCTTGAATATCAACAGTCGATCCAACAATAGGGCGCCGCGATACCAATGAAGTACCCTTAACTCAAACACATTGCTCTTTCGAAAATATATACCCTCATCAACTCGCACCAATTGGCTATATCATCTACCTAGTCATCTGAAATTTCCCATGCTACCTAAGAATTTATGACCTTCCTTCCAGAACCAAACCGTGACCTCGCATATGCAAATCTCAACTCCACCCAACATACTACACACGCCCTGCCAACCTAGGAAAAATACGGGAACTCCATGGTCCCTTCTGATCCACAAGCAACTACGTAGCAACTAGCCACGAACTCCCATTGGATCCCTTTTTAGAAACAATTTCACTACATGCCGTAATAAAATATGCACCTTTAACCGCGGTAGAAACCACCAGAAACTATCCGAAATCCCATTTGCACAACACCAAACCATCAGGACTGAACTCTTCTAACTCAACCAAACTACGCAGACCACCCAAGATCCAAGATCATTGCTAATAAACACCCAAAAAACTCATCACCTTACAAACACCCAAAGAACTAATCGTTTCCCTTACCATGTCGATCCGACCTACTACCAAGTTTCCCTATATACCCAAGTTTCTCCTGACTTACCTTCAAATTGATACTTCTTCCTACCGTAATGCCATTTTGCAACCCAGACTCACCACACGCGACCCAAGCATAAAACCATACTGTCTAAGGCTCATAAACCACCGAATACCCTCTCAAATATCCCCAAAAGCACCAGATTAGAAAAAAAACTTACCCTGAAGAGACTTCCTGCGAATCTAAAGCCATTACCTTCACCTTCCTGATACCGACATGTAGAATCCGTGACGATGTAGAATACCACAAGTCTTGACATCCTCTAACGTAAATCTCAATCACACTGACCAATTAGACAGAATCAACCTGGCCCGTTTTCACACTAACATACTAGGAAAGTAATCCACTCACTTGAAGCCACCAACAAATTCATACACTGCGCATACTACACTTTTTTCAATTTCCACTAAATCATTGAATAGAACCCAAATACCCAAACAAGTACACTACAACCTATATCGAAGAAATTCCCTTACTCATGACATTCCCAGACCCCATGCATGCAGGTCATAACTAATTCACCACTATACCTCGAACTGAAACCAATACCACACATAATCATGTAATCAACTTATCAAAAACGAACTCCCCCACTTGGCTCAAAGCCAACGATCAAGACAAACAAGACTATGCCTACACATTATAACTACCACCATGTTGTGGTGGGACTCAACTAAATCATCCATAAGCTTATATGGCCCAAACCCTATAACACTCAAACAAATTTCCAATCTCGTATCCACCATCGCAATAGTCACATCAACTTCCATAAGCGATCTAAATTCCAATTACAACATATATCATTTACTAGTAGAAGAGAACTTATTACATAACCACATAGGGACCACACACCCTGGGACAACCCGCAGGAGATACCCCTACCCTCTTTGCCTCAACTGCTATCTCTCCATACACTTTTGAAGACCAGAACTATCACGCAATCACTACACCTTCCTGCATCTGAACACAACCAACGCCTACCCTCGAGGCACCACAATACGTAGTAAAAACCTGAAGTTGATGGTAGAACTAACACTGGATCGGCGGTCACAGAAATCTCGAGCTTTTGGAAGCTCTACCCACACATGTCTGACCACATAGATACCCTCACTAGACATCACGTGTCCCAAGAATGCTACTGAACCGAGCCAAAATTCACACTCGGAGAATTGGCATACTCCCTGAATCCTTATCATTCCATCCTCAGATAATGAGTATGCTACTCCTGGCTACGCGAATATGCCAGGACGCCATCAATGAATACAATAACAAGGAGTGCTAATACGGCCGTAATACACCGTCAATCAAATACATGAATGTTACTGGGGTAAATGATCAATTCAAAAGACATCACCAGGAAATCATAACCCAATAAAGAAATCAGCTTCACTCCACAACTACACAACATGAGAGGTCTTCCATCATATTCACAACTCAAGGCCACATACCAAATCGAGACAGAAATCAAACATTCAATAAACCTTGCCACGTTTCCAGCCAACCCTTTCGACACAATTGACAATCTGAAAACATCTAACCATCAAATCACACCCACCACATAGTCATCTAGTCACCAATTCTCATCACTAAGAACATAACGGACATATAAGTCCCCAAATTACACGTGCCCACGTAACGAAAATCTCAGCAATCAAGCCACAAAATGAATCCGGCCTCAAGTTCTCCAGACTGGCCCATTACCTGCCAAAATCACATCTCATCAATGGAAGTCACAAGTCGTCGATGCACAGCTGATACCAGGTGCGCTCGAATACATGGAAAGAATTAAAGAGTCACGCACTTGGCTGAATACAATGGATTCGCACGACAAGAATTTTAAAAATGTGAGATTTTTCCTAAGGGTTCCTTAGCCTCTCGAAGATAAGTATAGACGTCTCCGTACCGATCCGTAAGACTCTACTAAACCTACTCATGACCAGTGAGTCCTATGTAATCTAGCGCTCTGATACCAATCTGTCACGACACCAAATCCAGGCCAGTCTTGATGAAGCCTATCATGGAACTAGGCCAGCCAAAACTGTACTCAAATCATAATAAACTTCCCTTTTACATCTTTACAATACTGATTTCCCATAAAGGTTCCTTTAATAACTTATAAAAATAGTTAAGTCTATACTGAACATTAAATACAACCCCCGAGAACCTGGAGCCACTAGTCATGAGCATCTACATAAATATACAACTCAACGAAAATAAATTCTATAATATTAAACAGGAGAGGGAGCAGGACTGCGTATGCATGCAGCTACCTCGCAAACCTCTGAGAATCTTTGGAACAGATCGATAGCTCACCCTACCCTAACACCTGAATCTGCACACACGGTGCATGGAGTAATGTGAGTACGCCAACTCAGTAGTAATAAAAATAAATCAGGTCTGAGAAGCAAGAAACACATAAAATCAATGTCATCAAATCCCAAGAGGCACAACCTTTCTTTCCAACAGTATAACATAGATATGTGAAATCTTCATGCCTTAAAATCATCTTCAGAAAAATCCTTTAAAGAATGCATATGTTTAACAACTTCAAACCGAAAGATTTAGTATGCAAATGAAAGTAGTAAAATCATAAGTAGCCCATCGGGCAAAACCATGTATCAAATCAGCCTCTCGTGCATGCCTCACAGTCACTCACCACCTCACAATCACTGATGCCTCCAAATCACTTATCACACGGCCTCCTAATCACTCGTCACTCGGTACTCGGTGAGCTTACTGGGGGTGTCTACAGACTCTGGAAGGGCTCCTTCAGCCCAAACGCTAATATCACTCAGCACCTCACCATCACTCTTGGCCCTCGGCCACACTCAGCACCTCACCATCTCTCTAGGCCTCGACCACACTCAGTAGAACAACTCGAAAGGCCCCTCGGGCGAATCACTAAAACAGGGTACTCGACCCAAAACATCATTTTAAATCTCAAAGTGGTGTAAATCATGCTGAGTTTCAAAAAACAGTATGCACAATGATGCTGAGTGAAATCATCAACAAATAGTGAGGAAAAATAACATTAAAAAGCCCCTAAGGGGTCTAAACAGATCGGCACGAGGCCCCAAACATGGCTTATAACCCAAATATTTCACAAATGTTTAGAACATAATTTAACATAAGGTTTTGAGTAAGTATGAAACTCATTAGTTGCCGCAGATACGACCTAGTCCAATCCAAAAAATTAGTACGCGCCACATACTCGTCATCCGACATGTGCGCCATTCCAAAATCAGTGAGAAAATATGAAGTCCGGGGTTCCATACCCTCAGGACAAGATTTATAACCACTACTTACCTCTATCGGGCCACAACACTAATCCGCAATTCTCATGCCCCTCCAATTGTCTCCCGATTGCTCCGAATCTAGCCAAAACCAGTTCAACATTATCAATATATACTCAAGGAACACAACCCAATCGAATACTATCAAATTATACAAGAATCTCGAAATTCGGCCAAACCCGAGCCCCGAGCCCACATCTCAGAATTTGATAAAATTTACATCACAAGAATCCTCATCCTCCCACGAGACCGTACATACCAAGAACACTAAAATCAGACCACAATTGCCCACTCAAATCCTCAAAAGAAAGATTTCCATTCCCATGCACCCTTCTTCCCCAATTTCTACTTTAATTACTCAAATTGCATGGTGAAAATCAAGACAAATTCATGAAATTGAACAAAAGATGGTTGAGGAACACTTACCACAAGAACCCTATTATAAAGCTCGTCCACAATGCCCTTATCCCGAGCTCTCAAATGGAAAAATAAGTTATGGCCAAGAACCCCCGAAATAGAGATCGCAGAAGCTCCCACGCGATCGCGAAGAACAAATCTTCTGCCCCATTAAATTACCCTACGCGATCGCAGACATGCACACACGATCGTGATTCATCAAGACATAAATCCACGTGATCGCAAAAAACTCAAAGAGATCGCGAAGAACAACAGCTCAGCCCACGCACACGCCCCTTTAACTCTATGCGAACGCAAAGAACACTACGCGATCGCACTGCCCAACAACCTCATACTCACGCGATCGTGATCGTGACCTCCACCATGTGATCGCATATAACAAAAGTCCTACCATCCCCAGCTAGCTCTACGCGATCGCAAGCTCCTTCCCACGATCGCATAGAAGGAAACCAGAAACTCACACCAGCAAAAATCTGCAAAGTTTTCAAGCCAAGAGTTTGTCCGCTAACCACCCGAAACAAACCCGAGGCCCTCAGGACCTCAACCAAACATACCAACATATCCCATAACGTCATTCAAACTTAGTCGAGCCTTCGAAACACCAAAAACAACACGAAAATACAAAAATTACATCAAATTCAAGCCTATGAGCTTTGAAACTTCCAAAATTCGCCAACTACGCCGAAACCAACCAAAACACCTCCGATTTGCCTGAAATTTTGTACACATACTCAAAATGACATTACCGACCTGTTCCAATTTCCGGAATTCCACTCTGACCCCGATAGCCTATTTTCCACTGTCGACCAGAAATAACCAAAAACTAACTTTCGCGAATTCAAACCTAACTCTACTCCGGACATCACAAAAATATTTTGAACACGCTTCTAAGTCCCAATCACCTAACGAAGCTATCTGAGTCGTAAAATTTGCATTCCGAGGTCGTTCACCAATAAGCCAACTCTCAGTTGACTTTCTCAACTATTAGGCTACCTTGAGGAACCAAACGCCTCAATTCTCATTATGACCACTTTGAACCCAAACCAACCGACCCAACACACTAAATGAACCTGAGCCACATAAAATGAAGCAGAAATGGGAGAAACGGGGTAAATCTCACGGAACGAACCGGCCGGGTCGTTACACATAATCCGATAATAGATTGGCGGCTGTGGGGATGGTGAAGACGACTGACCAGCCTCAGGAGGAGACTGTCCAGTGGACGGAATCCATTAAAGGTTTGGAAGGGATTCATGTATGCACAATGATGCTGAGTGAAATCATCAACAAATAGTGAGGAAAAATAACAGTAAAAAGCCTCTAAGGGGTCTAAATAGATCGGCACGAGGCCCCAAACATGGCTTATAACCCAAATATTTCACAAATGTTTAGAACATAATTTAACATAAGGTTTTGAGTAAGTATGCAACTCATTAGTTGCCGCAGATACGACCTAGTCCAATCCAAAAAATTAGTACGCGCCACATACTCGTCATCCGACATGTGCGCCATTCCAAAATCAGTGAGAAAATATGAAGTCCGGGGTTCCATACCCTCAGGACAAGATTTATAACCACTACTTACCTCTATCGGGCCACAACACTAATCCGCAATGCTCATGCCCCTCCAATTGTCTCCCGATTGCTCCGAATCTAGCCAAAACCAGTTCAACATTATCAATATATACTCAAGGAACACAACCCAATCGAATACTATCAAATTATACAAGAATCTCGAAATTCGGCCAAACCCGAGCCCCAAGCCCACATCTCAGAATTTGAGAAAATTTACATCACAAGAATCCTCATCCTCCCACGAGACCGTACATACCAAGAACACTAAAATCAGACCAAAATTTTCCACTCAAATCCTCAAAAGAAAAAGNGTATGCACAATGATGCTGAGTGAAATCATCAACAAATAGTGAGGAAAAATAACAGTAAAAAGCCCCTAAGAGGTCTAAACAGATCGGCACGAGGCCCCAAACATGGCTTATAACCCAAATATTTCACAAATGTTTAGAACATAATTTAACATAAGGTTTTGAGTAAGTATGCAACTCATTAGTTGCCGCAGATACGACCTAGTCCAATCCAAAAAATTAGTACGCGCCACATACTCGTCATCCGACATGTGCGCCATTCCAAAATCAGTGAGAAAATATGAAGTCCGGGGTTCCATACCCTCAGGACAAGATTATAACCACTACTTACCTCTATCGGGCCACAACACTAATCCGCAATGCTCATGCCCCTCCAATTGTCTCCCGATTGCTCTGAATCTAGCCAAAACCAGTTCAACATTATCAATATATACTCAAGGAACACAACCCAATCGAATACTATCAAATTATACAAGAATCTCGAAATTCGGCCAAACCCGAGCCCCAAGCCCACATCTCAGAATTTGAGAAAATTTACATCACAAGAATCCTCATCCTCCCACGAGACCGTACATACCAAGAACACTAAAATCAGACCAAAATTTTCCACTCAAATCCTCAAAAGAAAAAGTTCCATTCCCATGCACCCTTCTTCCCCAATTTCTACTTTAATTACTCAAATTGCATGGTGAAAATCAAGACAAATTCATGAAATTGAACCAAAGATGGTTGAAGAACACTTACCACAAGAACCCTATTGTAAAGCTCGTCCACAATGCCCTTATCCCGAGCTCTCAAATGGAAAAATAAGTTATGGCCAAGAACCCCCGAAATAGAGATCGCAGAAGCTCCCACGCGATCGCGAAGAACAAATCTTCTGCCCCATCAAATTACCCTACGCGATCGCAAACATGCACACGCAATCGTGATTCATCAAGACATAAATCCACGCGATCGCAAACAACTCTAAGCGATCGCGAAGAACAACAGCTCAGCGCACGCACGCGCCCCTTTAACTCTATGTGAACGCAAACAACACTACGCGATCGCACTGCCCAATAACCTCATACTCACGCGATCGTGATCGTGACCTCCACCATGTGATCGCATATAACAAAAATCCTACCATCCCCAGCTAGCTCTACGCGATCGCAAGCTCCTTCCCACGATCGCACAGAAGGAAACCAGAAACTCACACCAGCAAAAATCTGCAAAGTTTTCAAGCCAAGAGTTTGTCCGCTAACCACCCGAAACAAACCCGAGGCCCTCAGGACCTCAACCAAACATACCAACATATCCCATAACGTCATTCAAACTTAGTCGAGCCTTCGAAACACCAAAAACAACACGAAAATACAAAAATTACTTCAAATTCAAGCCTATGAGCTTTGAAACTTCCAAAATTCGCCAACTACGCCGAAACCAACCAAAACACCTCCGATTTGCCTGAAATTTTGTACACATACTCAAAATGACATTACCGACCTGTTCCAATTTCCGGAATTCCACTCTGACCCCGATAGCCTATTTTCCACTGTCGACCAGAAATAACCAAAAACTAACTTTCGCGAATTCAAACCTAACTCTACTCCGGACATCACAAAAATATTTTGAACACGCTTCTAAGTCCCAATCACCTAACGAAGCTATCTGAGTCGTAAAATTTGCATTCCGAGGTCGTTCACCAATAAGCCAACTCTCAGTTGACTTTCTCAACTATTAGGCTACCTTGAGGAACCAAACGCCTCAATTCTCATTATGACCACTTTGAACCCAAACCAACCGACCCAACACACTAAATGAACCTGAGCCACATAAAATGAAGCAGAAATGGGAGAAACGGGGTAAATCTCACGGAACGAACCGGCCGGGTCGTTACACATAATCCGATAATAGATTGGCGGCTGTGAGGATGGTGAAGACGACTGACCAGCCTCAGGAGGAGACTGTCCAGTGGACGGAATCCATTAAAGGTTTGGAAGGGATTCATGTATGCACAATGATGCTGAGTGAAATCATCAACAAATAGTGAGGAAAAATAACAGTAAAAAGCCTCTAAGGGGTCTAAATNCGAACGCAAAGAACACTACGCGATCGCACTGCCCAACAACCTCATACTCACGCGATCGTGATCGTGACCTCCACCATGTGATCGCATATAACAAAAATCCTACCATCCCCAGCTAGCTCTACGCGATCGCAAGCTCCTTCCCACGATCGCATAGAAGGAAACCAGAAACTCACACCAGCAAAAATCTGCAAAGTTTTCAAGCCAAGAGTTTGTCCGCTAACCACCCGAAACAAACCCGAGGCCCTCAGGACCTCAACCAAACATACCAACATATCCCATAACGTCATTCAAACTTAGTCGAGCCTTCGAAACACCAAAAACAACACGAAAATACAAAAATTACATCAAATTCAAGCCTATGAGCTTTGAAACTTCCAAAATTCGCCAACTACGCCGAAACCAACCAAAACACCTTCGATCTGCCTGAAATTTTGTACACATACTCAAAATGACATTACCGACCTGTTCCAATTTCTGGAATTCCACTCTGACCCCGATAACCTATTTTCCACTGTCGACCAGAAATAACCAAAAACTAACTTTCGCCAATTCAAACCTAATTCTACTCCGGACATCACAAAAATATTCTGAACACGCTTCTAAGTCCCAATCACCTAACGAAGCTATCTGAGTCGTAAAATTTGCATTCCGAGGTCGTTCACCAATAATCCAACTCTCAGTTGACTTTCTCAACTATTAGGCTACCTTGAGGAACCAAACGCCTCAATTCTCATTATGACCACTTTGAACCCAAACCAACCGACCCAACACACTAAATGAACCTGAGCCACATAAAATGAAGCAGAAATGGGAGAAACGGGGTAAATCTCACGGAACGAACCGGCCGGGTCGTTACACATAATCCGATAATAGATTGGCGGCTGTGGGGATGGTGAAGATGACTGACCAGCCTCAGGAGGAGACTGTCCAGTGGACGGAATCCATTAAAGGTTTGGAAGGGATTCATGTATGCACAATGATGCTGAGTGAAATCATCAACAAATAGTGAGGAAAAATAACAGTAAAAAGCCTCTAAGGGGTCTAAATAGATCGGCACGAGGCCCCAAACATGGCTTATAACCCAAATATTTCACAAATGTTTAGAACATAATTTAACATAAGGTTTTGAGTAAGTATGCAACTCATTAGTTGCCGCAGATACGACCTAGTCCAATCCAAAAAATTAGTACGCACCACATACTCGTCATCCGACATGTGCGCCATTCCAAAATCAGTGAGAAAATATGAAGTCCGGGGTTCCATACCCTCAGGACAAGATTTATAACCACTACTTACCTCTATCGGGCCACAACACTAATCCGCAATTCTCATGCCCCTCCAATTGTCTCCCGATTGCTCCGAATCTAGCCAAAACCAGTTCAACATTATCAATATATACTCAAGGAACACAACCCAATCGAATACTATCAAATTATACAAGAATCTCGAAATTCGGCCAAACCCGAGCCCCGAGCCCACATCTCAGAATTTGATAAAATTTACATCACAAGAATCCTCATCCTCCCACGAGACCGTACATACCAAGAACACTAAAATCAGACCACAATTGCCCACTCAAATCCTCAAAAGAAAAAGTATCATTCCCATGCACCCTTCTTCCCCAATTTCTACTTTAATTACTCAAATTGCATGGTGAAAATCAAGACAAATTCATGAAATTGAACCAAAGATGGTTGAAGAACACTTACCACAAGAACCCTATTGTAAAGCTCGTCCACAATGCCCTTCTCCCGATCTCTCAAATGTAAAAATTAGTTATGGCCAAGAACCCCCGAAATAGAGATCGTAGAAGCTCCCACGCGATCGCGAAGAACAAATCTTCTGCCCCATCAAATTACCCTACGCGATCGCAGACATGCACACGCGATCGTGATTCATCAAGACATAAATCCACCCGATCGCAAACAACTCTAAGCGATCACGAAGAACAACAGCTCAGCCCACACACGCGCCCCTTTAACTCTATGCGAACGCAAAGAACACTACGCGATCGCACTGCCCAACAACCTCATACTCACGCGATCGTGATCGTGACCTCCACCATGTGATCGCATATAACAAAAGTCCTACCATCCCCAGCTAGCTCTACGCGATCGCAAGCTCCTTCCCACGATCGCATAGAAGGAAACCAGAAACTCACACCAGCAAAAATCTGCAAAGTTTTCAAGCCAAGAGTTTGTCCGCTAACCACCCGAAACAAACCCGAGGCCCCAGGACCTCAACCAAACATACCAACATATCCCATAACGTCATTCAAACTTAGTCGAGCCTTTGAAACACGAAAAACAACACGAAAATACAAAAATTACATCAAATTCAAGCCTATGAGCTTTGAAACTTCCAAAATTCGCCAACTACGCCGAAACCAACCAAAACACCTCTGATTTGCCTGAAATTTTGTACACATACTCAAAATGACATTACCGACCTGTTCCAATTTCCGGAATTCCACTCTGACCCCGATAGCCTATTTTCTACTGTCGACCAGAAATAACCAAATACTAACTTTCGCCAATTCAAACCTAATTCTACTCCGGACATGTATGTTGGGGATTTGTGCTTAATGTTTATGGACTAAGGTTGAAGTAAGGATCCTCCGTTAAGTTGTGTTTTCAGGCTTATATGGATTGGGGTGACGTGGGATCGCCCATGGTTATGTGTATGGCGAGGGTATATGTGATTTGATGTCTTTGGAACGACTCTTGGCATGTTCGAGGATGAACATATGTTTAAGTGAGGGAGAATGTAACGACCCGACCAGTCGTTTCGAGCTTTAGCATTCCATTAAGTGGTTTGAGACTTTTTTCGCAAATTATTCCAATAAGTTTGTATGATTATTTTGGACATTTTCGCAAAGTTTGGCTAAAATTTCGATGAGTTTTGGATAAGTTTGTGTTGTATGGTGATTGTTTTTGGTTTCGACGTCGGTTTGAGCATAAAGGTTACCATGTTAAGCAAACAACCTTTGATTTGTATTTTGACTAAACCGTTATATCTGTATCGTAATGATGAAATCATAGCAATTGAAATCATCAAGTTTCAACATCATATGAGGAATTTATGGTCATTTTACTAAGAATTGCGTTGCCAAAATTTTTAGATTAATTACAAAATTGCCACTGAATTCGTATTTAAAAATCTGCACTATTTCCAAATATTGAAACCAACATATATCCTTCATTATAAGTTCCAGTGGAGTGATTCAAAAGCCTAACCTGACTGAAATTTTACGAGAAACGAGGTAGAAATAGCTGGGAATTTTTGGATATTAATGCTATTGGAGTTTTCTCATTTTGGAAGTTTGGGATTCGAAGAATTCAAGGATGTTTTTCAAGTTTCTTCCATTGGGTAAGTGTTTTATCCTCGGTTTTGATTATATTCCGCGATTTCATCTTCGTTTTTAACATTTGGTGGATTATTTAAAAACAGAAATTGGGGATTTTTGTCTAAACTTTCTTGAAGTGAATTTTTGAGTTTTGAACACCGATTCGGAGTCGGGATTGAGTGAAATTAATATGGTTGGACTCTTAATTGAATGGATTGTCGGATTTTGTGTGTTTTGTCAGGTTCCGAGGTACGGGCCTGAGTTTGACTCTTTGGTTGACTTTGGGTAAATGTGTAAAGATTCGATCTTTATCGATTGGGTTTGCTTCCTATGATATTATATGATGATTTTGGGTTGCTTTTGACTAGTTTCGAGCCGTTTGGAGAATGATTTGAGCAGGATGGCGCTTCTAGTGTATCAATTGGGATTTTTTGAGGTAAGTATCTTTCCTAACTTTTTCTGGGGGAAACTATCCCTTAGGTTTTGGGTTGATTGTGCTTTTTGTCTTATGTGAAAGCCGTGTACGCAAGGTGACGAGTGGGTACATGGGCTATATGTGGTATTTGGACCGATTTATATTATCTAGACTCTTTACATGATTTTAATTGCATTGTCATAATATGTTATGTCTCTCATTGTTAATCTACTCTTACATTCTCTATTTGACGTTGTTAGCACTTGCTCTACCTCTTACTTGTTATTTTGATCCTATATGTTTTAGTTCAAGTTATTGCCTTCTTTATTGTCTTGTTACCTCTTAATTGTTGAATCACTTTTAATTGAAGTTGTTATTTCGTGGAATATTATCTTGTTGAGTTATTGGTGTTCACGTTGAAATGTCCGTTATAACATTGAGGCAAATTTGTTAATTGATGAGATGCCTTTCCTTATTGAGCATTATCATTCACTTTATTATTGTTGAAATTCTTGTACATACTATGGTTGAGCCATGGTGTCACGACCGAAACCGAAGGGTCGGGACGGGCACCCGATTCCTAACTCAATCAAATACTAATGTAATATATCCTTCTTATCATACGATCATGGCTAAGTGATCCGGAAAGGCCATAATGAGATAACCTGAATTAAACATAAGAGAATACACAACATAGGACGACCCCAACATGATATAAAAAATTATACATTTGACATGTGGGCCTATAGGAACGAAATGATTATTTGTACAGTCAAAACATACACCGAAAAGGACATAAAATCATCCATATGAATGACATTTGTCTATAAGTATCTAAGAGTACATAAAAGTCTTGAAGGCCGGGATAGGGTCCCGCCATACCAATCTATACATGTCCAAAGCATACTGACCAAATAGGAAACTTCGGAGCATGTGGAGTGCACCAACACCCTCTACATAGCTGATAGCCTACTAGGAGGAATGTCAACCTGTCTATCGGGACCTGTGAGCATGAAACACAACATTCCAAGGCAAAAGGTACATCAATACAAATAAAGTACCGAGTATGTAAGGCATGAAAGCAGTATATAAAATACATAAAAGAAACATAGAGTAAATAACTCAACTTGTAAGCTTGAATAGCTCTGTGAATCATGAAACCTTTATAATGTCATGCATATACGTATAATTGTCATATCATGCATAGGTATATGCGTACATAACATCATCAAGCCTACGAGGGCATCCAATCATATCTTCGCAACCTCTATGGGCGAAATCATCAATGCACACCAGCAGATAATGTGGCGGTGCGTATACAATGCCATAACCTTTCCCAATACCCCATACCCCATATACATATAATATACTGTCACGACCCCAAATCTACACTGGTCGTGATGGCGCCTATCTTGGAACTAGGCTAGCCAATTTATTGAACATAAAATAAGGAACTTTACATTTAAATCAATAACGCAATTTATCATAAATCTTCCACTCTTAGTATTTCACAAATGCGGATAAGTAATGAAAATATCTGAGCAAAATCCCCAAAACCCGGAGTCAACCGTCATGAGCATCTAATAAAACATAGAATCTAACACGGTTTCCTCAATACATCAAGTATAGAAAAGGTATAAATAGCAACAAAATGAGAGGGAGAAGGGTGGAGCTGCGAACACCGTGCAACTACCTCACAATCTTCGACAACTACTCCACTGATGAAGAATCGAATCTCACTCGATCCGGGCACCTGGATCTCCACACAAGGTGCAGGGAGTAACGTGAGTACACCAACTCAGTAAGTAAAAAATATAAATAAGGACTTGAGTGCAGTGACGAGCTTTTATAATCATGAAAATTCCTATAATAAACATCAGTGGAAACCAATAAATCAAGTCAGGGATCTTTGTCCCGAAAGTTTCATAATCTCCAGTTTTTCCCTTTCCAATTTTTATATAAAAACATTGATTCAACAGGTATCGTTTGTAGGCAAAAATGTAAAGATGAGTGAAAACAGCAGTTTCATAGAAAATAGGCCCCTCGGGCGCAGTGTCACTCGCAATATAAAGCGTCTCGGGCAAGCCTCTCAGTCACTCGTGACTCATCTCCCGTCAATCAACACTCACACTTAGCGCTTACGCCCAATAGGTGCCAAATAATAACCGTTGTGGCGTTCAGCCCAATCCATATATTATATAATAAACGTTGTGGCGTTCAGCCCGATCCATAAATAGTCGCCTACACTCACTAGGGGTATACAGACTACGGGGGGATCCTTCAGCCCAAGCGCTATATCACTGCGGCGTGCTGCCCGATCCAATATATATGTATATAACGCAGCAGCGTGCAGCCCGATCCATGACTATCCTCACAATCTGGCTCTCGGCCTCACTCAATCATCACCCTCACAAGCGACTCAGGCAACTAACCACAATCACGGGGACTCAGCCCAAAATATCTTTCATTTGTTTGAAAACAGGGTGATAAACAGGAATATCAGTAAACAGGTATAAAAAAACTAAGTGTCTCATTTCTCATCACAACCACTCCTGACCCAAACCAATCAACCCAATGCAAGACAAAAGAGTTGAACCGTACAAGAATGAAGCAGAAACAAGGAAAACAGGGCTAAACTCTCAGAATGACCGGCTGGGTCGTTACATTCTCCCCCTCTTAAACAAATGTTCGTCCTCGAAGGGGTCTAGAAACATACCTGATGTCTCAAAAAGGTGGGGATATCTGCTCCTCAACTCCCGCTCGGTCTCCTAGGTGGCCTCCTCCACTGCACTTTCACTGAAGCTATATCCTTAGACCTTAACCTTTTGACATGACGACTCAAAATGGCTATTGGCTCGACCTCATAAGAGATATCACCCTCTAGCTGAACCGTGCTGAAGTCCAAAACATGAGACAGTTCACCAATATACCTCCAAAGCATGGAAACATGAAATATTGGATGCACGCTCGACAAGCCAGGTGGAAAGGCAAGTATATATGCCCCCTCTTCAACCCTCTAAAGCACCTGAAAAGGCCCAATGAAACGGGGACACAACTTGCCTCTCTTCCCAAATCGCGTAACACCGTTCATGGGTGACACCTTCAGCAAGACCTTCTCCCCAACCATGAAAGATACATCCCGGACCTTCCGGTCCGCATAACTCTTCTGTCTCGACTGCACCATGCGAAGCTTCCCCTGAATCAACTTCACCTTATCTAAAGCATCCTGTATCAAATTCGTACCCAAGAGTATGGCCTGACCCAGCTCAACCAACCGACCGAAGATCTACACCTCCTCCCATACAAAGCCTCATACGAAGCCGTCTAAATACTTGACTGATAACTATTATTACATGCAAACTCCGCGAGTGGAAGAAACTGGTCCCATGAACCCCCAAAGTCAATAACACAAGCATGCAACATTTCCTCTAGAATCTGAATAGTGTACTCGGACTCCCCGTCCGTCTGAGGGAGAAAAGTCGTGCTCAACCCAACCCGAGTACCCAAATCTCTCTGCACGGACCTCCAGAACTGCGATGTGAACTGAGTACCTCTGTAGGAGATGATGTAAACTGGAACAACATGCAGCCGAACAATCTCCCTGATATAAGTCTCAGCTAGCCGCTCCGAAGAATAAGTAGTACCAATAGGAATGAAGTGAGCGGGCTTAGTCACCCGATCCACAATAACCCATATAGCGTCGAAATTCCTCGAAGTCCGTGGAAGCCCGACTACAAAGTCCACGGTGATCCACTCCCACTTCCACTCAGGAATAACCAAACTCCGATGCAATCTACCGGGTCTCTGGTGAAAATCCAACAATATCCTTTTTCATCCGCCTCCACCAATAATGCTATCTCATATCCTGATACATCTTCGCGGCACCCGGATAGATAGAATATCGCGATCTGTGGGCCTCTTCAAAAATAAACTACTGAAACCCATCTACATTAGGCACATATATCCGACCCTGCATCCTCATAATATCGTCATCGGTAATAGCTACATCCCTGGAATCACCTCGCCAGATCCTATCATAAAGAATGAGCAAGTGTGGGTCATCATACTGGCGCTCTCTGATACAATCATAAAGATAAGACCTGGAGGCTACACAAGCCAATACCCGGCGAGGCTCCGATGCATCAAACCTCACTAACTGGCCCGCTAAGTCCTGAACATCAAGTGCTAAAGGTCTCTCAGCTGTTGGAAGATATGCTAGACTCCACAAGCTCTCTGCTCTGCGACTCATGGCATCGGCCACTACATTGGCCTTCCCCGGATGGTATAGAATAGTGATATCATAGTCCTTGAGAAGCTCCAACCATCTCCTCTGATGAAAATTCAGATCATTCTGCTTAAACAAGTGTTGCAGGCTACGATGATCAGTAAAAACCTCACAATGAACCCTGTACAAATAATGATGCCAAATCTTCAAGGCGTGAACAATGGCCGCTAGCTCGAGATCATGCACCGGGTAATTATTCTAATGAGTCTTTTACTGGCGCGAGGCATAGGCAATCACCCTACCCTCCTACATCAAAACACAACAAATGCCTATCGATGAATCACAATACATGGTATAACAACCTAAAGCTGATGGCAATAGAAACACTGGAGCTTAGGTCAAATCCGTCTTGAGCTTCTGGAAGCTCTCCTCACACTCGTCTGACCACCTGAACAGAGCACCCTTCTGAGTCAATTTGGTCAAGGGTGAAGCAATAGAAGAAAACCCCTCCACAAAGCGACGGTAATATCCCGTCAAACCAAGAAAGCTCCTAATCTCTGTAGTTGAGGACGGCCTGGGACAACTCTGAAACGCCTCTATCTTCTTCGGATCAACCTGAATACCCTCGCTGGACACCACGTGTCCCAAAAACGCTACTGAGCCCAGCCAAAACTCACACTTGGAGAACTTTGCATAAAGCTTCTCCTCCCTCAATCTCTGCAATACAACCCTCAAATGCTGAGCATGCTCCTCCTGGCTACGAAAATACACCATGATGTCATCAATGAACACAATAAGAAAGGATTCAAAATATGGCTGGAATACGTTGTTCATCAAAAGCATGAATGTTGCGGGGGCATTGGTCAGCCCAAAAGGCATCACCAAAAACTCATAGTGGCCATAACGGGTCCTAAAAGCCGTCTTGGAAACATCTGAATCTCGATTCTTCAGCTGATGGTACCCGAATCTCAAATCAATCTTAGAGAACACCCTAGCTCCTTGAAGCTGGTCAGACAAATCATCAATGCGAGGCAGAGGAACCATCATTTTTCAGGGAACCATCATTTTTGAAATGTCTATAATCAATACACATTCTCAGGGAACAATCATTTTTCTTCACGAACAATACCGGTGCACCCCAAGGTGACACACTAAGCCGGATAAACCCCCTTTTTAGGAGTTCCTGAAGTTGTTCCTTCAATTCCTTCAACTCCGCTGGTGCCATACGATACGGTGGAATAGAAATAGGCTGAGTTCCCGGCACCAACTCAATGCCAAAATCAATATCCCTGTCGGGCGGCATGCCCGACAAATCAGTATGAAACACATCCGGATACTCACGGAATATAGGAACAGAATCGACAGTGGAGTCTCAATACTGACATCCCTCACAAAAGCCCAATAAGACCAACATCCTTTCTTTACCATACGCTGAGCATTCATGTATGAAATCACCCTACTAGGTACATTATCAATAGAACATATCCATTGCACTCTCGGACATCCCAGCATCGCTAAAGTTACGATCTTAGCGTGACAATCAAGAACAACATGACACGGAGATAACTAATCCATGCCCAATATCACATCAAAGTCAACCATGCTAAGTAATAGCAGATCCACTCAGGTCTCAAGACCCCCATAGATATCACACACGATCGATACACTCGGTCCAAAATAATAGTATCGCTCACCGGAGTTGACAAACATGTGTGACTAAGGACTCGCAGGGCATATCCAGAAAGTGGGCAGAATATGATGAAACATAAGAATACGTGGAACCAGGATTAACTAAGACTGAAGCATCAGGGTGATAAACTGAAACAATACTAGTAATCACTGCATCTGAGACCATCTGGTCTGGTTGGAAGTGCATAGAAATGGATCGACCTCCCCCTATAGGGCGGCCTCTAGCTGCATGACGCCCACCCCTCGCTACCTAGGTGGGAGGTGAAGTAACTGGAGCTGATGTCGAAGGCTGACCCCTCTGCTGGGATGGACCCCCAAGAAAATAAGGACACTACCTCCTCATATACCCAAACTCTCCACACTCGTAACAACTTCTTGGTGCTGGAGATGGGGACTGAAGGGAACCCCTAGCACCAGGATAACCTCTGTAAGAAACATGCATAGATAAACCCTAAACCGATGGTGCTCGAGATAAAATCTGGGCTGCAAGAGCATTGAATGATGGGTGCCCCTGATGAGGACTATAAGGAGCACGACCACCGGATCCACCAAGATAAATTGAGCGACCCGACTGAGCTTGCCTGAATGGACGACCCCTGCTGTACTGGGATTTCCCCCATGAAGGAACACCACTGAAACTACTAGACTCTCGAGGCCTCTTGTCCTCCCTCTCATCTTGCTCATGCGATGAACCGACTCAATATCCCGGGTAATATCAACAACCTTCTCAAAAGTAGCACCCGATGCCCTCTCTCTGGTCATAAGAAAGCGGAGCTGATACGAGAGGTCATCCATAAATCTCCTGATTCTATCTCTCTCTGTAGGGACTAATCAAATATGATGACGAGAAAGCTCTGAAAACTTCATCTTGTACTGTGACACCGTCATCTCACCCTGATGCAGCTGCTCGAACTACCTGTATAGCTCCTCTCTGCGGGGCTGTGGAACATACTTCTCTAAGAAGATAGTGGAAAACTGCTACCAAGAAAGGGGCGCTGCACCAACGATCCTACTCCTCTCATAAGCCTCCCACCAAGTAAATGCAGCTCCTGAGAACTGGAAGGTAGGAAACGAGACCCCACTGGTCTCCAATATCCCTATCGTGCGAAGCATCCTCTAACACTTGTCTAAGAAACCTTGGGCATCCTTTCCCTCAGCACCATTAAATGTCGGAGGTAGAAGCATCTCAAATCTCTCAAACCTATGCTGATCGTTTTCACCCATAGCTAGAACCACAAAATTCTGGGCTGGTGCAACCGGCTGAGCTGGAACTGCCTCCGGGTCTGAAGCCCCTGAATAACCTGCTTAGGTGTACGGGCAGCTGGAGTCTGAATGCCTCCCCCGACCTGAGAAGTAGTGGCTGAAGTAGGAATCTTTTTCTTTTTTTATTTTATGATCGAGGAAACCCTTTTTGTTATATGCCCTATACCCACCCAATTTCTTATGTACACAAGAAGGATCATAATTCTTTATGTTTGGATACCAAGCTATCTTATCAATATATTTACAAAAAAGCCTTCGATGTAGTGATGAAATTGTGATACATAATCAATCCTATTTGACGACTTCCTGAGCAAGACTGGTGAATGCAGTCAGAATCTGGGCCAAGGTCTCCTGAAGACCCGGAATAACAATAGGCATAGCTGGTCCCACTGGACCATCTGTGGCTGGGACTTGATCTGTAACAATAATTAGGTCTATGGATACCGCCCCGGCAGCTACGCGCGCTTCACCTCTACCCCTACCACGGCCTCGACCCCTCACGGGTCCCACTTGTGGCTGATCGCCCTGAACAGTAGCGCGTGTCCTCACCATATGTGAGAGAATGAAACAATAGAAGTTTAGTTGCCATAATCAATAGATTCGCACGACAAGAATTCGAGAATTGTGAGATTTTTCCTAAGGATTCTGCAGCCTCTCAAAGGTAAGTACAGACGTTTCCGTACAAATCCGCAAGACTCTATTGAACCTGCTCATGACCGGTGAGTCCTATGTAACGTAGGCTCTAATACCAACTTGTCACGACCCCAAATCTACACTGGCCGTGATGGCGCCTATCGTGGAACTAGGATAGCCAATTTACTGAACATAAAACAAGGAACCTTCCATTTAAATTAATATCGCGATTTATCAGAAATCTTCCGCTTTTAATATTTTACAAATGCGGATATGTAATGAAAACATCTGAGAAAAATCTGATAACCCGGAGTCAACAATCATGAGCATCTAATAAAACAAAAAATCTGACACGGTTTCCTTAATATATCAAGTCTATGAAAAATATAAATAGCAACAAAATCATAGGGAGAAGGGTTGGGCTGCGAACGCCGTGCAACTACCTCACAATCTCTGAAAACTACTCACTGATGAAGAATTAAATTTCACTCGATCCGGGCATCTAGATCTGCACACAAGGTGCAGAGAGTAACGTGAGTACACCAACTCAGTAAGTAATAAATATAAATAAGGACTTGAGTGTAGTGACGAGCTTTTATAATCATGAAAATTCATATAATAAACATCAATGGAAAATAATAAATCATGTCAGGGATCTATGTCCCGAAAGATTCATAAAATCCATCTTTTACCTTTCCAATTATCATATAAAAATATTGGTTCAACAGGTATCGTTTAGAGGCAAAAAGGTAAAGAAGAGTGAAAGCAGTAATTTCATAGTAGATAAGCCCCTCGGGCATAGTGTCACTCGCAATATAAAGCCTCTCGTGCAAGCCTCTCAGTCACTGTTGGTTGATCCCCCGCCAATCAATACTGATACACAACACTCACGCCCAATAGGTTCCGTATAATAACCGTTGCAACGTGCAGCCCGATCTATATATATATATATATATATATATATAATGTTGCAGCGTGCAGCCCAATCCATAAATAGTCGACTGCGTTTACTAGGGGTGTACAGACTCTGGAAGGGATCCTTCAGCCCAAGCGCTATATCGCAGCGGCGTGCAGCCCGGTTCAATATATATCTCGCTGCAGCGTGCGACCCCATTCAATATATATGTATATAATGCTACAGTGTGCATCCCGATCCTTCACTATCCTCACAATCCGGCTCTCAGCCTCGCTCAGTCATTGATGCGAGACTAAATTGCATAGTTTAACATGTGATATACCTTAAATTTTATGCGCATTAATGATAAAAATACACTTGTTATGTTCTTAATAGAGTTTATTTCATGTGTAGGTGAATTGGAGATGGAAACGGAGCTAAAGGGATGCAAATACGTCGAAAATACGCAAAAGGAGATGCCCGGGCGATAGTCGGGCGTTTGCCCCCTAAAGCCTGGCACCCCCTGGCGTTAGGGGGGCGTTTGCCCCATAAAGCCTGGCCCCCCTGGCGTTAGGGGGGCGTTAGGGCCATAACGCCAGGCCCCCCCTGGCGTTAGGGGGGCGTTAGAGCCCAAACGCCCGGGGTCTCCAGTTTCGCCCAAGTCCGAGTTTGACGAGTTAAATGTTTCCCGGTTGAAATAGAAGTCTCCTACACGGTTAGGGTTCACCCTAAACCTATAAATAGACTCCTAAAACACAATTAAAGGAGGATTTTCGTGGATCAAAGTAGACAAGAAGAAAATTCCATTGAAGTGCAAGAACATCGATTTCTACATTTAGTATTTCTTACTTTATATTTCAATTATGCAATTTCTTGTAGTTTTGTTTCTTCTAGACATGAGTAGCTAAGTTTTTAATCTAGGGTTTTGGTAGAACCCGTTGGGGATGAATTTCTTTTGATAACAATATATTTTGATTGATTATTCTCTCTTTGTTCAACTACGTTCTTATTGTAGTTAATTGAATGGCCATCAATTAGCTGTGCCTATTTAGTATGTATCTACTTGAGAGAGAGTGCATATTTAGGTAATTGTTTGAACAACACCACTCCCAGAGTATAGACGAAAGTCATAACCGAGGGTTTAGAGGTTGGATTAGAGATAACGATACCTCGGGTGCAATCTAAAGTGAACTGTATTGCGATCTAGCTAGCGTAACTTGAGAGAGTGCGTCTAGTAAATTATCATAATTACTTGAGAGAGATTTATGGTAGATAGAGTGTTCATGATTTNGTTTACATTAAATTGTTAGTCAATTACTAGTTTATTATTTTGTTAGTAGAATTAGTTAAACAACACAAATTGATATTCAAAAGTCTTGAGAAACTTGATTAAACACCAGTTTAGTATTTTATAGACTCAATTGATACGTTCAAGTCTCCGTGGGATCGACTTTGGGTGTAATACCCCAAATTATATTTGCAGCGTCCGTTTAGTCTTTTTATAAGACATAGTTGAGCGTGATCA
>ML401454.1:3082-79890 GCA_005239525.1 Nicotiana knightiana | reverse complement strand
CCCACCCCAACCTTGCCTTAAAATCAATTATTTTGTTTATTTGCCCAATTTTGTCTTTTCTCTTTCTTTAAACTAATTCATATAACTTGAGTTCGGTCGGGACCCACAGTTGTGAACCTGGAGAAGTGCCTAAAACCTTCTCCTCTTTGAGCCCTTAACCGATCATTGGTGACGCAAACTGGTTAAACAAGAGTTACTTGCAAATAGGTGCCCTAACGCACCTCAAACCCGTTAGGTGGCGACTCTCTCTTTTAACACCCTTCTTTAAAAGAGTTGTCATGTGTCGAAACCCAATTTTGTGAGAAAAAGGGGCGTGAAACCTAGTATGGCTGAGCGCCTATGAGCGAGCCTACTACGGCAGAGCAGTTATATATACCAAGCCTTATAAGGTCGAACATCTATTTTACTTACTATATTGAGAGAGCTGAGTCAGTATCAACAGGTAAGCATATCTTCAAATTATCTTTGACTTCCAGTTAGTTTCAGATATTATATTATTAGTTCACTTTCAGCTTTCAGTTATTTTATTTCCTTAAATACTCGATACATTATTACGTACTGACGTCCCTTTTTTGGGGGACGCTGAATTTCATGCATGCAGATTCAGACAGACAGACGGGTAGACCTCCTCAGTAGGTGTTTCCAGAGTTCAGCTTGATCGGTAAGCTCCACGTCCTCCGTAGTTACCGAGTCTGGAGTTCTGTGTACATGTTATGTATATATGTATATATGTATATATGTTATGAGTAGGTCAAGGCCTTGTTCCGGTCACAATATATCCATCAGTAGAGGCTTGTAGACATATCCTGCCAGTTAGTGTAGTATGTTGGGCTTGCAGGTCTTGTATGTATATTTGGTTGGTTTGCCAGTTGTAGTAATTATGACGACCTTGTCGGCCCATCCTTATATTGATGTTTAGTCGGCATGAGTTTCTACCCAATTTTGTATTTTGCTTCACAAATTGTCTTGCCATGTGGCCCGTTGCCAAATTATGACATTATATGTTCATAGTCCCTTAGTCGCAAGTTGGTACACAAGGATAGATGAGGTACCGGGTGTCGGTCTCGCCCTGCAGGTTCGGGGTGTGACAAAAGTGGTATCAGAGAAGCTCTGTCCTAGGAGTCTACAAGTTGTGTCTAGTAGAGTCTTGTTTATGGGTGTGTTGTGCACCACACTTATAAGCATGAGGCTACAGGGCATTTAGGACTATCACTCTTTCTTCTTACCCTAGATCATGTGGTAGAGCTCACTTGTAAGAATTCAGACTCCTAAACTCTATGTTATTCATAATAAAACGATACCTACATCCAGAAAGACAGTTGATAAGAGATTGAATGTGGCTATGAAAGAGTTGATTCAGAGGAACTTGATTTTTCATGATGCTTATGATGAGTAAATGTAAGGTCTTCAGTTGATCATGTAAGTACTAAGACGTGGAAGCCTTTTGATAAGGAGCCTAAGGCAGGAATATCTATCCACCCCTATGGTGAAAGGCAATGAGAGATTCATAAGATAGATACAAGTTTCAACAAGTAAAAGAAGAAAGATGAAGAAGGGTATGAGGCGCCTAGTTAATGAAGATTATCAGTATTTACAATTCAAGTAGAGGAATATAAGCCTTTTGAGTTACCTTCAACAATAACAAAGGTATTTACAATTGGCCACATCGATCTAAGTTATGCCTTATGGGAGCTAACAAATATAGTTTAAGAGAAGGACGAAATATCAGGATCCGGCTAGGGTTAGAGTAACCCAAAATGGTGGATGGATTTTTTGCGTTAGTGGAAATTTCCGAAGGATATTGCAAATGTGCTAATAGATCTCCTTATGAGACATCCATATGGTGCACTATAAAATACTACAGCTAGATATGAGTACTACAAATATAGGCACTGAAAGACTTGAAGGGGTGAATATTACCTTAGTGTGGCTCCCGTACCTAGTAGAGCGAGAACGTTGAGCAACCCGAAGAGCCACTAGATGGCCAAAGGGGAGCCAAAGCAAAAGAATGTCTTGTTGAAGTTTTCAAAATAAAGTGATAGACATAAATTCTAGAGGGAAATAAGAAGAGAGTCAATGGAGCATTATGAGTAATATGTGATACATGGATAACAACGGTAGATACAAAAAAGACTGTATTACAGAGTCAATAGTCAAGTGAAGGAAAAGATGAGAGGTGACAGGCCTTGAGACAACAAAAGAATATAGGCCATAAAGTCATATTCTCATTTTGAAAAATAAGTTCGTGACTCTAAAGTGATTACCAAAAGGAAAAATTAGACCCCAGAATAATAGAAATCGGTATGGGTTGGTGAACAAGATAAACTAAACGAGAATTTGGGACTGGGTGATTTGATAATGGTCAACATATGAGAATTTCATGTTTCATTCCGGCGATAATAGAATGGACGACAGAAGAATAGCCTTTAAAGTTCATTCAGGTAAACGCCTCCTAAAGCAAGCAATGTGAGCAAAGTTAAGCTTAAAGGACTGTATGTGCCAGATATACTAAGTGTCACCCTCGTAAGTAAGGAATTTTGTTATCCTTGGTGCAGAAGGATTAAATCAAAGCGAGTAAGGGTCATCGATGATGTGAAAAGACGCCAAAGATGAAGAGGTAAAATATCTATAGGTGGATCGTCGTAGCTCTAAATCTTACTACTCTCCTAAAAGAGGGGAATACGCGGTGATGTGACAGTAAGTCAGAATTAAGTAGTTCTAGTAACTATAGAATGGTAAAGGAAGAATGCACTTAGATTGTTTGTTGTGATGTAAAAGTCAAAGTGTGGGGTAGAGGTGTGGTTTGTAAGGAAACACAAGGGAATAGAATAAAGGTGCAAAGTTGAAAAGAAACAAAATGCAAAAGTGAAAGCCACTTAGAAAAAAAAATATAAGAAAAAGGACAATCACGGTCTGTAGTCCTTAGCAGTGAGTGGCAGAGAGAAAAAAAACAAAAAAACAAAAAGTTGCACCTGAGAAGAATAGGGGTAATCATGAAACAAAGCGTGGTGGAAAGTCTGGTAACACGGGAGAAATGGGTGGAATGTTAATGTAAATGTATTGAAAGTGCTTAGGGAGGTTAGTCACAACACCCAAATGTATCCTACCCGTCCCTTAGCCTACATTACAACCAAGTAAAGACCTATTGATCTTGGACTAAACAAACTCGATTAGGGGAGTATTACACTACGGGCAAGCCTATGGTGTGTCTGTGTAGCATATGAAGGTTCTGTGTGAGAGCGAGTGAATTTTTCCTATCTAAAAGTTCCTGTTGTTTTGAAAATTATGTGTTGTGGAACTACTCTCAAATGTGTGATGTGAGGGCACGTGATTCATGAAAAAAAGGTAAGTCTTGACGCCCCTGCAAAGCAGTATGAGAAAGTAAAACATGGCACGGCATGAGAGAGTCGCCATTTGAGGTATGGATGTTACACTGCGAGAGATGCTTGTGACTTGTTGGTGGGGTGTCACTGTAGAGAAGCGCTTGATGAAAAGAGGCCAAGTAAGATGTAGTGGATTGCTCGAGGACTAGCAATGATTTAAGTGTGGGGTGTTGATAATAGGCTAAAAGTGTATGGTTTGGCTTATGTTATACTCTAACTTAATGATGCTTTACTGTCTTAAGTATGTGAAATAAGGATAAAATGTGCTCTAATGGTGACTTGTGTGTTTCACAGGAGTGCAATGCCGTAAGGAAATCTTATGACGGTGATCCGGACAATAATTGAAGTAGAATAGACCATGGGGTACCTTTTGGATGAATTGAAGACTGAAGACTCGGGGATGAATGCGGAGACAGTGGAAAACCCTACTAGCGCGGCATTAGCGCGCCGGCACTAGTTCAGCTCTCACGAGGTAGTGAAGAACCCTTTTAGCGCGGACACTGGCGCAGCATTAGCACGCCCGTGCTAGTCCAGCAATCCAGAGGCAGACAAAAACCCCACTAGCGTGGGCATAGCGCGGCCTTAGCGCGCCCCCACTAGTCCAGACGCGTGAGGCATTATTTCAGGGGTAAATTTGGAAGTCCCAATCCATTCTACATGAACTATATAAGGTCCACTTAGCCCAAGAGAAGGAGAATCAGGTTTTAGAGTTTAGAACACCAAAAAGCAAAGGCAAGAGGCAAGGAGGCAATTGGGGCATCAATCCTTATTTTCTTCTTTTGTTATTTTGCCATTGACTATGGATTCCTTTGTAGTTTTCATTGCTATTATGAGTAGATAAATACTTTAATCTAAGGTTTTGGTGAAACCTGTTAGGGATGAGCTCATTGGAATGTTAATATAGTTTTGAGTTGGTTATTTTTCTCTATTTGTTCAACTACATTTTGATTGTAGTTAGTTGAAGGGCCATCAACTAGCGGTTCCTATTTATTATGTATCTGCTTGAGAGAGAGTACATATTTAGGTAGTTGTTGAACAACATCACTCCCGGAGTACAGACGAGAGTTATAGCTGAGGGTTTAGAGGTTGGGTTAGAGATAATATACCTCGGGTGTAATCTAAAGTGAGCTGTAATGTAAATATAGCTAGCGTAGCTCGAGAGAGTGCGAGTAGTAAATTATCATAAATGCTCGAGAGAGATTTACGATAGCTAGAGAGTTCATGATTGATAGAGAAAACCAAGTCAAAGTAATAGGAACATATAACTAGGGAAAGTACCAACGGGGGAAACCATTGCCTTAGACCTTTATTCCAATTGTTTACACCTCATTGTTAGTTAATCTTTAGTTTATTAATTTTGTTTAGTTGTAGTAGTAAAAACACCACCAAGTGATATTCATAATTTTTGAGAAAGTTGATTATTGAGAATTTAGTAATCTAACAATAACAATTGATATGTTAGTTCCCTGTGGGATTCGACTTTGGGCTAAATACTCAGATTATATTTGCAACGCCCGCTTAGTCTTTTTATAAGACATAGTTGAGCGTGATCAACAGTGTAATAAGCTCGTAGCTTTACGAAAGTCAGAGGTTCCTCCCTAAGTACTACAATAAAAGACTAGCTGAGGAAGAAGGCTTCAACCTAAGCACAGTAACCTAAAGAGGAAATGGTCGTGTAACAACAGTTTCACAACAACATTGTATGCATTCCATAAGAAAGTGGCACCTATCATGGCTAATGAGCGGGAAGTGAAACCAAAAGCAATAATCGAGATCATATGAGTTGCACAAAAAAAAAGAGTGAGAACGAAGATAAGCCAAGTATTCATGCAATAAGTGGCGGAACGACCAGGAAAATTAATTGCCTATTTAACGAAAGCTGAGAAGGAACAAAAGGAATTATTCAATCAATGATCTAGAGTTAGTTACGTTATGAACGCATTTAAGATTCTGGGGTACTATGCAGCATATATGTTGACAATCATACAGCCGTAAAAGACTCCGGTAAAAGTTAAAAGAAAGAATTGAGCCCAGGTCATAGACAAAGGATTGAATTGTTAGAAGATTGTATCATGGATACTCTATAGCGTCCATGAAGGGCTAAAGTAATAACTATATTGTGAGCCACAGATCGGAAGATAGCTTAAGACTACATAAAGGTTGATCAGAAGGAAGAAGAAACTAAAGAGTTACATCAACGAAGTAAATCTTGAATCTGATTATTAGACCCAGAAAATTATACGAATCATGATTGAGAACATAGCAGTATCACTCTTAATATCATAGGTGCAAGAGAGATAGTACAACAACCATATTCTATAACGTCTCTACGATAAATCCAGTTAGAAAAGTACCAGTCTCATAAGAAGTCAGTATGAAGCTCCCACCGGATTGTATAAGCACCAGAGGTGCAAGTATTATAATAGAGCTTCAAATTGTGGATATGAAGTATACCTATGTGGAAGGGAGGTTATGAAAGAGATAAGAATGTGAGGTGATATTTTAAAGTAAGTAAGGTAAAGGTGAACAACGTGCGAGATACTCAGGTGAAGAAGTATGTGAATGGTCCATACTTCAGATAAAAGGCTATAAGCACTGGGATTTGGTATCCAGGAATGATAGCAGCGTCGTTAGTGGCATATCTTCCATCCTATGATTTCTAGGTACCAAGAGATCTAGTTAAAAGAGTAAAGCAGAATTAGAGACGATGTGATGTATTACTTAATGTGCCAGAACAACACAAGGAAATCTATGGTGCAAGAAAGTTGAAGGAAGGTTGCAAGTAATATAAATAGATATGTGTAGGTCGCAAGCTAAAGTATGGTAAAGCGATAAGGGTTTAGGAAGACAGGAGTAATGAAAGAAAAGGCGAGTGAGAAGGTCAGTATTAAGTTGATGAGAACAAGAGAGCTAATGATTTATCTAATTTATAGAAAGCTCAGTATAGCCTGAATGAACTCAAAGGATTCTAAGACTAGTAGCATTTAGAAGAGATGGAATGCTGCCCTGATAGTAGAATGAGGATGTAATTGTGACAGATAAAGGATGATGTCTGGGCCTTCGATTGAGTAATGATTTCATGAATTGTACGAGATTAAAATACCCACGTAAGGTAAACCACATCGAGGTGTTATGGAAAACGGTTATGGAAGTATAGTATCGTATCACCCCCAAGTGGATCAGGAAAATCACTTCAAATGTTCCATGATGTAACGTGAGCCCTAGAGATAGTGTTATATAAGAAATTTCAAGTTATCAGTGGTAGATTATAGATCAACATTGAGGTGAATCAAAAATAGATAGATAAAAGTTACAAAGTGGATGAGATTAGGCCATCAGTCTTAAGATGGACAGTAATGAAGAATCGTTGAAGGACATAGATTTATACATACATGATAAGCAGCAAGAGAGTAACCTGGAGTTTGGTAGCAAACCTCAGCAACGATAAATCGAAGTAAGAGTTATGGTATAGTATGACCTATCTAGATGTAGTAAATTCATATGGATAGAAAATTGGGTCTATGAAACAAGATATAGCAATATTCATAAGTTCAACAAAGTACCGAGCGAAGAACTTCAACATACCTATAGATGCCCAAAGGGATATCTTGTCAAGCCATGTATATGTTTACAAAGTGAGTCATAGATATTGGCTAAAAATATTGGAGGAAAAGGAAAGAAGAGTCGCATAGGCGCACTCACAAGGTCAGAGTCGTACAGGCTGCATGATAGAAGGTAGCAATAGTTACGAGATTGGAAGGATTCCGACCACAAGTCATGGTGTGAGAAAGAGATCTAAAGGGGAGAGTGACTTGGCCTTTGGATTTATTCACAAAATAGTTGCCTAGATGGCAAGGAGAGTACTAAAGTATTCGGAAGACATAGGTTATGAAAATGATAAGTACATCAGTCAACATTCGAGGATGAATGTTCCAAAGGGGGAATGATGTTACACCCCATGTTTTCATACATGAAAGTATGCCATAAGTGAATTGATGAAATCTCGTAAATGAGATGTTACATTCCGCATTTGCGTACGTTAAAGTTTTGTCGTAAGTTAATCGACATAAGTTTGCGAATGAGATTATTTTGGGATTATAAGTATTATGTTATTTCAAACAAGTGATAAGTAAATTCATGATGGTGAGAGGGTAAGTAAATCGAAGAAAATGAGTTTCGTCGAAGTTTGACAATTTGGGATAAAATACGGTCTGAACTATAATACCCGATATTTATGGACTAGTACTATATAAGGTACCACATGAACATGATAGTAAGGTGTACAAAGTGTGTTAAAAGTGACTAGTATTTTAAGTAATTTGAGATAATTCTTAATTATGTAGATATTTGATTAATTGTGGATTTTTTAGGGAAGATTAGCAATTAATTAAGGTGTTTAGTGGATAAGATTAAGGAGGAACATCATCCTTAACGTGGCAGCCCACAAGTCTTGATCAAATCGCAAAGTATGAGTCTTATTTCATAAATCAAGGTGGCACTTTTTAAGAGAGTTTGTGATCAAGTCATCCCTATTAAGTGGGGCCCATAAAAGCCAACAATTTTAAGAGATTCTTTACCTTATTAAGATATGATTCTAAGTGTACTAAGTAAGGGATGAAGCTTCATACGGATTTGCAATTCTAAGGGATTTGCAACGAAGTTATACTGTGTAATAGCAACGGAATTTTGTGATTCTAAGGGAGTACGGTACAATCTTTCTCAAGAATATCATATGGATTTTTCCCTAGTTCGATCCATCATTACATGTTGTCGCAATTGACGTGTGCTGGAAGGATTGTCAAGAGAATCGGCTCAGGTATGTTAAGGCTAAGCCCTTCCTTCATTTTGGAATGATCCCATAATTACATATGTTTGATAACGAGGCATAAAGAGAAGTTCATACTCCTGAATTTATATACATTATCCTAGTCTGATAAGCTACAGTATTCTCCCTTATCGGGACTTTATATTCAATTGAGTATCGTCTTCTTCCAGTAAAGAGAGCAGAGGGTTTATATGCATAAAGTATTATAGTATTTTCACCACCATCGAGCTATAATCGGTGGGCAGGCCCCTATAACCTCAGATCAGATGGTAAGTTATATATCGAGCCTACTGTGGCCAAGCGCCTATGAGCGAGCCCAGCATGGCCGAGATATAGAGCCTAGTATGGTCGAGCGCCTATGAGCGAGCCTACTACGGTAGAGCAGTTATATATACCGAGCCTTATAAGGCCAGATAGCTATTTTACTTACTATATTGAGAGAGTTGAGTCAGTATCAATAGGTAAGCATATCTTCAGATTATCTTTGACTCCCAATTACTTTCAGATATTATATTATCAGTTCAGTTTCAGCTTTCAGTTATTTGTTGCCTTACATACTCGGTACATTATTTCGTACTGACGTCCCTTTTTCTAGAGACGCTGCATTTCATGCATGCAGATTCAAACAAACAAACAGACAGGTAGACCTCCTCAGTATGTGTTGCCGGAGTTCAGCTTCATCGGTAAGCTCCACGTTCTTCAAAGTTGTCGGTTCTGGAGCTTTGTGTATATCTTATGTATATATGTATATATGTTATGAGTAGGTTGGGGCCCTGTTCCGATCATAGTACGTCCATCAGTAGAGGCTTGTAGACATATCTTGTCAGTTAGTGCAGTATGTTGGGCTTGTAGGCCTTGTATGTATATTTGGTTAGTTTGTCAGTTGTAGTAATTATGACGGCCTTGTCGGCCCAGCCTTATATTGATGTTTAGTCAGCGTGAGTTTCCATCCAGTTTTATATTTTTCTTCGAAAATTGTCTTGCCATGTGGACCGTGGCCAAAGTAGGACATTCTATGTTCAGATTCCCTTAGTCGCAAGTTGGTACACAAGGATAGGTGAGGCACCGGGTGCCGTTCTCGCCCCTCAGGTTCAGGGCATGACAAAAGGCCTCCGTGCTGAGCTAGAAACGGCTCAGAAAGAACACGCCAAACTGGCCAAACATGTAAAAAGAATCTTCGAAGTTAATGACAGTGACTCGGGTGTGGTGGCTAATGGTTCGAACCTGCAGGTCCAACAAAAGCTCAACATGATCGTGCAACTCCGTGAGGTGGTGGACGCAGTGAAAACTGATGTCGAAGCATGGAAGAAAAATATGGATCGCCTTGCCTCAAAAAAGGAGACTTCTCGGGCTCAACTGACCTCGGCAGAAATCCACTTCGTCTAATGAGCTAACTTCTTGACCTTGCTCTAGGCCCTCTTGGTCTTTATTTCCTTCTTCTTGTTTCTCCTCGTCATTTGATTTGCATGGTTACCTACTGCTTGTGGCACCACTAATTAAGCCACATCCGAAAAGTTTTAATCGGCAGAGGAACGGGCGTTTCCCATGACGGAGTCACCATTGACTCTATTTATTATTATGGTAAATCAGTGTATCAAGATGTCAATATGAGATCTTATTTCGGTTCGATACGTCCACCTACGAGACTCACCTTTGGCTTTCATATCGGTAGGTGTATTATACTACATTTTCCCAAACGAACATTCATTAATTTCTTTCTTCCCCATCGACTACGATGACTGAAACAACGTGAAAAATCTAGACACGTAAAGGATAAGGGCCGGTGAGGGCATGTGGGAAAATCGGTCCAATCGGGACCTAGACGGTTTCTGGAAGCATCCTTTACTTTGTTGTTCACAGTAGTAGCTTGCCAAGTGGGAGAATGAGAACCATCGGATCAAGGGCATGAAGGCTATAACATAGAGTTGGAGGCCTTATTTATGGGATATCCAGAAAAGCCATACCATTCAAGAAGCCCCTACTTATACCCCTACTCCATTCTATCCTTGATGGATCAATTGAAGAACTTTACAGATCATAATGGAATTCCGAACCGCTATAGAAGCGAACGACTTGATCGTGAACAGGTTCAAACTGGACTGAAGGGAGGAGGAAAACTACAAAGAATGAAAGAAAAAACCTTGGTGCAAGCCAAGAAAATCGAGGATCTCCAATATCAGTTTGGTTTAGTAATTTCCAATCGGGAGAAGCTGGTCACAGAGTTCGAAGCAGCCAAATCGGAGGTTGAAGCGACCAAGGCCAAAGCTGATGTCGTGGTGGCTATTTACCGAACCAATGCCGAAGCTGCTCAGATCCGAGCAAAGGAGGACGTCGAGGCTGCTCGATTCGAGCAAATTGGGTTGCCGAGAACTCCAAATGCTAGTCTTGGAGGGATACTCTTGAAGATATCCACGCTCGGGGATTTGATCTTTCAACCCAGATTGAGAATGCTAAGAAGCTTGAAGTTGAGGCTAAGAAATTAGTTTATACCGATGATGATGACGAATCTGAAAGCTTGAGCGACTCTAAAAGTGTGGAAGACCCCAAGGGCGGGGATGGAGATGACCAGGCCACTTAAGAATTTAAATAGTTTTTGTATTTATGTCGAATCTTTGGTCTTTTGTAAAGAACTTCCATTGAGTCGTTTTGCCCTTGTAAAAAGATTTCGATTAATATATGAAACATTTTTCATTCCATGGCTTCTCAATCTTTTACCTTCTTGTTAATTCATGTAAGGGTCAAAATTCCTTAGAATAATATTATGAAGTTTCATTCGAGGGTCCAAGTTCTGGGATGGTAAGAACCGATAATAAGAACAGCCCTCGATCATTTCTAATCAATGGACCCCGAATGATTATTCGAACTTCAGCTGATATAGCCCTTAAGCTTAATGATCGAGTGAGGACCTGCTCCAACTCGAAATAAGGTAGCCCTTAGGCTTAACAGTCAAGTGAGGATTTGCTCGAACTCGAAATAAGGTATCCCTCGGGCTTGATAGATAGTCCCCGAGTGAGAATTTGCTTGAACTCGGGTTAAGCTAGCCCTTGGTATTTGTAGTTGAGAAAGGATTTGCTCGAACTCAAAGTAAAAGTAGCCCTTAGGCTTTATGGTCGAGTGAGAACTTGCTCGAACTCGAAATAAAAGTAGCCCTTAGGATTTATGGTCGAGTGAGGACTTGCTCGAACTCGAAGTAAAAGTAGCCCTTAGGCTTTATGGTCAAGTGAGGAATTGCTCGAACTCGAAATAAGGTATCCCTTGGTCTTGATAGTCGAGTGAGGCTTTTCTCAAACTCGAAATAAGGTAGCCCTTGGGCTTGATAGATATTCCCCGAGTAAGAATTTGCTCGAACTCGGGTTAAGGTAGCCCTTGGGCTTTGTAGTCGAGTGAGGATTTGCTAGAACTCAAAGTAAAAATAGCCCTTAGGCTTTATGGTTGAGTGAGGACTTGCTCGAACTCGAAATAAGGTAGCTCTTGGGCTTGATAGATAGTCTCCGAGTGAGAATTTGCTCGAACTCGGATTAAGGTAGCCCTTTGGGCTTTGTAGTCGAGTGAGGATTTGCTCGAACTCAAAGTAAAAGTATCCCTTAGGCTTTATGGTTGAGTGAGGACTTGCTCAAACTCGAAGTAAAAGTAGCCCTTAGGCTTTATGGTTGAGTGAGGACTTGCTCGAACTCAAAGTAAAATTAGCCCTTAGGATTTATGGTCGAGTTAGGACTTGCTCTAACTCGAAGTATAAGTAGCCCTTAGGCTTTATGGTCTAGTGAGGACTTGCTAAAACTTGAAACAAGGTAGCCCTTGGGCTTGATAGTCGAGTGAGGATTTTCTCGAACTTGAAATATGGTATCCCTCGGGCTTAATAGATAGTCCCTGAGTGAGAATTTGCTCGAACTCGAGTTAAGGTAGCCCTTGGGCTTTGTAGTCGAGTGAGGATTTGCTTGAAATCAAAGTAAAAGTATCCCTTAGGATTTATGGTCAAGTGAGGACTTGCTCGAACCCGAAATAAGGTAGCCCTTGGGCTTGATAGATAGTCTCCGAGTGAGAATTTGCTCGAACTCGGGTTAAGGTGTACCCTTTTCAGCTCTCGAATTTTTTCCTTTGCTTTATTATTTGTACTTACAAAGGTTGGAATGCCTTAGCATCAAATATTAATAAGTTTGTGTTCGAGGGTTCGAACAAATCTTGCCTTTATTGCCTTTCTGGGTTAAGGCATTATCGGGGTTCGGAGTTATCGAAGTTTTCTCCCGAAAATATCTTAAGTTTAAGATTCTACTAAGGGTATCCTTTAGAACTAGTTGTGAAAGAATATTTTCTTTTCGAAGGACTATTTTATTACGAGTTTTGGACGTCTCCGAGCCGTGTTAAATTAGCCATAGCCTTTTAGTTTGGGATCTGCCCATTGGGCTTGTTTTCCCGTTTTACTTGGGCTTGCCCGAGATAGCAGTCCCCAAGTGGGATGGACATGGCCTTTAAAATTTGAGGGTCTCTTAAAAGGTCTTACGCCCTGGACGCTCGATATGTTCGAGTTTTATTTTCCGAAAAGGCACTCCACGAGTGTGGGAGTTATTTATCCGAACTCTGGTTATGATCGTCCCTTGATCTCGTTTCCATAATAGATTGAAATTATGAAATTGTAAAGTAGAAAAACTTTTTCTAAGAGATGAGATAATTTCAAGGAAAACTGCTTCTCTTTATTCTTGTAAAAAATGATTACACATGCGTACATGTTTTGTGCCAGGGCTTGAGCAGTCTATGTGGGTACGGTTCGTTCGAAGGTTTGGCCCTTACAAATCTCGCCCTATTATTAATAAGTAATTTCCTTGCCACAAACTGGACATCCAAGGGCAATGTCCCCCAGTATTCGAGGTTGATTGTAGAGGAACCTCGGATACTGTTAATGTTGTCTTTGACATCGATTCATGATCGGCCTTTGATTCCGAGTTATCACGATCCATTGTTGCCTTGTTAAAAACCTTGTCGAAAAACCCAATTTGGACAAAAACGGTTCAAGGGAAAAAAAATTCAACGCGTGCTTTAAGACCTACGTCTTTGTGTCGCTCCTTGTCGATAACATGTAAGTGTTAGTCAAAAAAAATAGAAAAAAATGAAATGGGGTTGTACCTTCATTTGTCTTTCGGATGTTTTATGGGAATCTCGGGCATACAGAACTTCTTGGGGATTGGCTTCGGAGCCGCACTTGGGGAAAAAGGTTTTTGTACAAACTTTTTGGAATATGGTCCTTTCAATATCGGTGGTGCCCCCGAGATTTGGTCGACCATGGAGTTATAGGTTTCCACCTTCTTATCATTTTCCTCTATCTTCTTTTCCCTTGTCTCGGCTCGATTTGTCAGCTCTTCGAGCATCTTTATGATAGAAGGATTGGTCTCTGATTCCTTCTCACTTCGAGCATCTTTATGATAGAAGGATTGGTCTCTGATTCCTTCTCATTAGATTTCCTAGGAGTGGATTTGACTATGTGTAAAACTTCTTGGGATTGCTCAAGTTCGACCCTGCTCGGTGTGTGGTTCTGATTTTGGAGCTGCGCTATTGCTGTCTGTTGGGCCTGCAATATTTTGAAGATCACCCAAAGGCTGATCCCTTCATCTTCACCGCCATGTGCGCTTTAAGTAGCTGGTCGGGTACCCCCGCAGACGCTGCTTTCGGGATCGACGACCAAATTTCTGTTGATGGCTACATGCGAACTTACATCGATCGGATCTACAACCGGAATTCCATCGAAGCTAGCAGGGGGTACACCGTTTCCTGGTGCAATGTTCTCATTCTCGTCGTGGTGGCTGAGATCATTGTTAATGTGTTAAGGTGTTGACTGAGAGTTTGCTATTTTTTTATCCTGTAAACAAAAATACTTCAAAGAGCAAGTGTAAAATAGTATGTGTTACAAAAATTTGTACCAGGCAATCACTATTATCCTTAGTCCCACGGTGGGTGCCAAATTATTTACCCTAAAAATGGATAACAATTGAATTTTACTGTGGTTTTAAGGACACGTGATTTTACTTGGCATAAACTGAGAGAAAATGTAAATTGATATTGATTTTAAATAACAATAAAGCAAACCAAGTGAGATGTATGGCTTTGACCCTCGAGCTAGGTAGTCTTCAAATCAAGCAAGTATTGTACTGGAAAGTATGAATAGAGTAACCAAGTATTGAGAGCTTAAGAAGAAGACAATATATTACTTTATGTAACGTGAATATGATGATCTTTATAAATAATCATGATTGACTAATTAATCGGTCTTTTCTTGATAGGCTCAATTATCTATCACGACTATAACTTTTCCTTCAAAACTTTCCATCAAAAAAGCTGGCGAAGACCCTCCAATATTTAAGAAAAGCTTGACATCGTTAACCGCACGTGTTACGTTCTTTTATATGTGCTATGGCCTCTTTAACTGAAGTAGTTAACTGTTATGCACTGAATGTACCTTGCTAGCTTTTTTTCTGTTTGAACTGTTGGGAGTACTATAAAAGGCAGCTAAAATTAGCCGAAGCAATATATATCAAAGTACTTGATTCCTTGGTACTGTTTAGAAGGATGAATACTTTTTCCTCTACTTTCGACTTTATTGCACTGCTCATATTCTTTTCCATCCTGTTTATTACTGTATTTGACAAATGGAAAAAATCGAAACAACAAAAGTTGCCTCCAGGTCCCTGGAGACTCCCCCTTATTGGTAGTATCCATCACTTGATGAGAGGAGCACTTCCACATAAAACTCTTACAAAATTAGCAAGAAAATATGGGCCAATCATGTATTTGCAACTTGGAGAAGTTCCTATAGTGGTCATACCATTACCTAGTACGACAAAACAAGTTTTAAGAACTTACGATCATGCCTTCGCTACTAGGCCAGAAGTCACATCCACAAACATCGCTTCTTACAATGGTAAAGACATTGCATTTGCACCATATGGTGATGAGTGGAGGCAAATGCGTAAAATATACATGTGTCATGGAACTTCTAACTGTCAAGATGGTCAAGTCATTTAGCTCAATTCGAAAAGATGAACTCCCGCGTCTCGTTTCATCAATTCGATCCATGAATGGACGTTCTGCTGTCAACATAACACAAAGAGTTGTTCGGTTTACAAACTCGGTGACTTGTAGATCAGCCTTCGGGAAAGTATGCAAAAATCATGACGAGTTGATATATTTGTTTAGGGAACTACTGGAATCGGTACGGTGATATTTTCCCTTCTTGGAAGATATTAATTCACAAGATGAGTGGGGCGAAATCGAGATTCGTAAAGCTGCATCACAAGGAGGACATAATCAATGAGCATATTAAGAATAGAGCTGCCGGAAGCAAGGGAAATGGTGAATTTGGAGGTGAAAATTTGGTTGATGTTCTCCTAAGAATTAAAGACGATGGCCAACTTCCAATCACCAATGATCATATATATAAAAGCAGTCATTTCTGTAAGTTTTCTCACACCTCATGATAATCTTCTCTCTCCATTAAGGATGTTAGCACAAATATAACTTCGAATTAAGTTCAGGAACAAAAATGGAGACTAATTAAGGATTTAAGTTGTGACGTCCACAATCACCTTATTAAGAGTCCTTCCTCGTGCGAAGCCAGGAAATTCACTCTTTACCAGTGGACTATGCAAGAGTGTTCAAAGTCTGTTTTTAATCAATGACATATAATATTTTATCTTATACATAATATATTTTTAGGCGAAGGGTGGTCAGTTGATCACCCTCCCTGCTCGTAATCTAATGACCTTTTAATGGTAACTTTGGTCTTGTTTTGAGCCAAGTCATGCATGCAGAAAGTGTTGGAGTAAAATCTGTTTTGACTCATGCATGAGGGTAAAATATACACTTGTATAGGATCCACTTTAATTTAATTATTATATATACTTAAAAGTCTTCCCATGCTATTAGTATGATGTGCATCAAGGTGGCTACAAATTAAATACTAGTTGCTTGTCTGGGTATTAAAAATCTGTAATACATCAGGTCTTGATGTATATATAGACTATAGGCAGAATTCCGT
Organism: Nicotiana knightiana; assembly: GCA_005239525.1. Lineage (NCBI taxonomy): Eukaryota > Viridiplantae > Streptophyta > Magnoliopsida > Solanales > Solanaceae > Nicotiana > Nicotiana knightiana. The sequence goes on along the minus strand of ML401454.1, from coordinate 63,659 downwards.
TTCAATCTTGTAATATTTGGTTTAGCAAATATTAAAAGTCCTTTGGCTCAGTTACTCTACCACTTTAACTAGGTGCTTCCATATGGAATTACTCCAGAAAATTTGGATATGAGTGAGAAAAATGGACTTGCTACAGAGAAACAGAAAGATTTATACTTAATTGCCATAGATCACAGGGACAATGAATAGTTTTGATGTTGTGTGCTTTAAATTTTGAAAACTCATACCTATAAAATGCTTCACCATCTTTTAGTATATGTGTGTCTCCCTATTTATATCCTGAGTATGTGCAAATAGTAAGATCCTAGTTGGCTGAATAGTTTGGTTAAAAAGGTCGATTGGACCAAAGAATATGTTTCACCATTTTATGTAGCATATATGTAATTTGACGTACATTTATATTTTTCCAAGAGAATATTGTGTCTGGTCCACATCGATATTCCAGTTTTACATGGTGTGTTTTTGTTGTATTATATTGTATTGTTATTTTAATTAAACATAGTATTTATTTTGATTATTACCCTATAACTGATATATATAGGGTAAGGGGAGGAAAGAAAAATGTCAACAAACAAAGTGAAAAAGGAAAGAAAAGATTCCATATTACATAATCGGCCGAAATTGGATTTTTATTTTAAAAAGATAATTCATTTAGTTAGTTATTAGGTCATCTCCAATACTTCACTCCAAATCTTTACTCCAAAATGGAGTAAATTAACTCAAACCATTACTCCATTTGTTACTCCAAAATAGAATATTCTTTTTTTGTATTCTTCTTTCTTCTATATAATATTATTATCTTTTACTTAAATTTTATTTTCTAATTTTCATTAAACAAATTCTATCTTTTTTTCTTTTTTACATATTCATCCCAAATAATTTATATTTATTTCTTATATAACCATTTAAAATAAAGTTATTTTATACCATAAATTTTTAAATAATATAATTTGTAAGCAAATATTATAGATTATACATATTAATGGATAATTCAAATAAAAATGAAGCTTTGGACTAAAAGAACTCAAAGAAGAAAATAAATTTTACTCATCGACGTGGATTCTATTGTTGATCCGAATTGTCGTGAATTTTTGCGACAAGAACAAAAACAAATAATGGATAAAAGAAGTCAACAATTTTCACAGCCACAACCACAATAATCCCCTGCCCCATTCACTCAATTGTTTTAATGAGTTTGGTGTATCTGGAAATGACTTACCCTCCCTACTAAATTATTATGTTATTTAATGTAGTTTTAATTTTTATATATTTTTAATTTATTATATTTTCAATTTTAGTGTATTTCTAATTTTAATGTATTTTAATTTAATATTTTTTCAATTTTAGCAACATCTTATATTTTATATTTGCACCTTTCATTTTTGTGATGGTTATATATTTTCTTATACAATTACAACTTATAATAAAAGTAGCTTATAATTTTACATAAAAATAATATATGCACGAAAATTAATTTATCAAAATTATACGCTAAAATTAAGATATAAAATAAATATTATAAATATATTACATACACATAATTAGGTATATATAATATAATAAATTAAAAGAGTTAAATAATAAAAATAAAAAAAAAATAATAGAGGATAGTGATGGAGTGGATGAATAGTGTCACTCCAAATTTAAAGTGACATTATTCACCCTTCAAAATGGAGGCAAATTTGTAACTGGGTTGGAGAAAAATTCCTCAATTTTCGACTCCAAAATAAAGTTTAAAAGTAAAAATAGAGGTGGGCCGTAAATGACCTTAGTCAGCTGAAATGGAGTTTTTTCAGTTACTTTATTTATCCTTTCTCTCTTATTACTTTTTCCTTACTTTTTTTATAAGAAAAATAAGACAAAACTACAAACAGAAGAGACTATATACAAAAATTAAATGTACAGGAATAATTGTCATGACCCCATATCCCGTCCGTAGAATATCGTGACGGTACTTAGTCTCTAAGATTAGGTAAGCCTAACAACATGCGGAAACATTAAAAAAACTTAGAATCTCAAAACTTCAACAATTTCATAAATAGAAACTATAAGCTCGATACGTACAATTCCCCAAAACCCGGTGAAATAGAAGTCACAAACTATAGATACAATGCTGAACAATTTTATACATCACTATCTATCAAAAAACGTAAAGAAATAAGGAAGAACAGGGTAGAAGGGGGCTCTGAGGCCTGCGTACGCTGGAAGGTGTACCTTAAAGTCTCCAAAAGCAAGCTCATCATGCTAATATTTGAACTAATACGATGTACTTGGATCTGCACAAAAATATGTGCAGAAGCAAAGTATGAGTAGATCCCAACGGTACCCAGTAAGTACCAAACCTACCCTCGGTAGAATAGTTACGAGGTCAGGTCGAGGCCCTACTGAAAATAATAAGAAACAAGACGAATGATAAAATGATATGCTGATAATGACAACCAAAATACTACAATAAGGAAATCAGTTAAATTTAACAAAACAGAATCAAGACAGTTAATACAACACGGAAGGAAACAAGGATTTACATGATAAAGAAACGACAACCAAGATAAGTACATCAATTAAAGAAAATATCAACAAGGGGCCTTTATATCGTTCCTTATATCATTGTGGGAGCCTTTATATTTTGTTTTAAAAATTATTTTTCCGAAATAGCATCCCACATTTTAGCCCACATTATCACACTGCATGGCTTCTAGTAGTTCCTCTACTAGCCACGCGTATCAAGCCCACATTATCTCACCGCATGCGTTTCAACACCCAGAACTTATACCACAGCATGCATATCAAAAATAATAACAGCATGGCAGAAACCTCGCACAAGCAGTAACAACAGCACGATAGAAACCTCGTGCAAACAATAATAACAGCAGGGAAGAAACCTCGTGCAAACAACCAAACAATCACCTCAACAATAAAAGGAATGCCTAAACATAAAAACTAAATAAAATGACATTTCACAACTTACACCTTACCTCAATAGAAAGCACGGTCTTTGCAACGCAACACCAAACTCAACAGCAAGATATTTCAAGGATAGCAATTTCAAATAAGGAATTCCACAATTAAAAAATGAATACGGAATTAAGAAAGCAAGTAATTCAACTAAATATGTAATACAAGTTGCAAATAAGAGATAAGACAAGTAGACATGTGAAATTATACTAAACATGCTGACTATAACATGCTGACTATAACATGCTAAAGAACTTAATTAAAGCATGAAAAGGAAACTACGTAACTAAAACCAAAATATCAACATTTAGTCTGTGTACGCACTCGTCCCCTTGCGTTCACAGCCTCCACATATCATAAATTATCACAACAGTACCAAATCGTAAGGGAAATTTTTGTTACACAAGGTTAGACAAGTCATTCACCTCAAACCACGCTAACTCATTCAATTAGAAGGTCTTTCCCTAGATTTTCCAGCTTTGAACGGCTCGAATGCAGCCAAAACACTTACATACTATAAATATTACTATAGAAAACTAATTTAGATAATGAAATTATGATCTTAGTAAAGAATTGAAAAATCGCCCCAAAAAAGTCAATTTGGGCCCGCGTCTCGGAATCCGATCAAAATTATAAAATCTGGATACCCATTCGATATCGAGTCCAACCATACAAGAATTAGCCAAATTTGATACCAAAATCTCGCTTAAATTCCCTAAATTCGGTCTAATAAGTTTCCTCCATTTCCCCCTAATTTTTTAACCCAATTTCCTAATTAAATGATGAAATTGAATGTAGATTAGTGGAATATAATCAAAATCGGGTTAAGAACTCTTACCCCAACAATTGAGGCAAAAATCGCTCGTAATTTCGCCGCAAACCGAGCTCTCTAATTCCAAATTGTGAATTATGAAATTAACCCTCGATTTTGAAACTTAAGTCTGTTGCCCAGTTAAATCCTCATCAACGCGCGTTCGCGATGCACAAATTTTCCAACTACCAAAAATCCTCCTCGCGAACGCAAAGCACACTGAGCCATACACACGCGAACGCGACTCTTCTTATGCAAACACGGTGAACAAGTTCTCTGACCTTCGCGATCGCATGTCCACCTCCGTGAACACTAAGAACAACTTAACCTCCGTTCCCAAAAACCCCTCGCTAACGCGAGACCTACCTCGTGAATATCAAGAAGGAAACCAGAACTGAGAAAGAACCAGACTTCGGTAATTCCTCAATGATATGAAATGCGTCGAACATGGTTCGAATTACATTCGAGGCCCCCGGGACCTCAACGAAACACACCAACAAGTCCTAAAACATCATACCAACACGCTAAAAGGGTCAAATCACATCAAACAATACTAGAATCACGAATCGCACATCGATTCAAGCCTAAGAAACTTATGAACTTCCGAATTCCAAAACAAATGTCGAGTCATACCAAAACAACTTCGATTGACACCATATTTTGCACACAAGTCATAAATGATATTACAAACTTTTTCCAACTTCGAAAATAGGGATCCGACCCCGACATCAATAAAGTCCACTTATGGTCAAACTTCCCAAATTCCTCCAGTTTTTGACTTTCGCCAAAACACACTGAAACAACTTACAGACCTCCAAATCAACGTCCGGTCCTAAGACCAAAATCAACATACGGAGCTATTGAAACCATCAAAACTCCATTCCTAAGTCCTCTTCATAGAAGTCAAACTACAATCAACTCCTACGACTTAAACTTCCAACTTAGAGTCTATGTTTCAGATTTCACTCTGAACTCACCCGAAATCAAAACCAAGCATCCCGGCAAGTCACGTAACTACAATATAACACAAAGGAGGCAATAAATAAGGGATCGGGGCTAAAATACTCAAAAGACCAACCACGATGTTACATCCTCCCCCTCTTAGAACAAACTTTCATCCTCGAACGAGTACAGAGACATACTTGAAGTGGTGAAAAGATAAGGATAACGGATACACATATTATGCTCGGTCTCCCAAGTTGCCTCCTCGAATGGCTGACCCATCCACTGAACCTTCACTGAAGCAATATTCTTCGACCTCAACTTTCGAACATGCCTGTCCAAAATGGCCATCGGCTTCTCAACATAAGAAAGACCCTTGTCCAACTGGACTGAACTGAATTCTAACACATGAGACGAATCGCCTTGATACTTCCGGAGCATAGAAACATGGAATACCGAATGAACTACAGCTGGACTAGGTGTTGTGCAAGTCTGTAGGACACCTCTCCAATCCTCTCAAGAATCTAAAAAGGCCTGATCTACCTATAACTCAACTTTTCCTTCTTCTCGAACCTCATAACACCCTTCATGGGTGAAACCCGGAGCAAGACCCGCTCCCCAGCAATGAATGCAACATCGCGAACCTTCCAATCCGCATAACTCTTCGGTCTAGAGTGTTCTGTACGAAGTCGATCCTGAATCAATTTAACCTTTTTCAAAGCATCCTGAACCAAGTCTGTACCCAATAACCTAGTCTCGCCCAGCTCAAACTAACCCATCGGAGACTGACACCGTCTACCATATAAAACCTCATACGGGGCCATTTGAATGCTCGATTGGTAGTTGTTATTGTAGGCAAACTCCGCAAATGGCAAGAACCGATCCCAAGAATCCCCAAACTCCATCACACATGCACGGAGCATATCCTCTAATATCTGAATAGTGCACTCGGACTGACCGTCTATCTGAGGGTGAAATGTTGTGCTCAACTAAACCCAACACCTAAATCAGGTTGTACGTCTCTCTAGAACCACAATGTGAACTGCGTACCCTAGCCGTAGATGATGGATACTGACACGCCACGAAGCCTGATAATCTCGCAGATATAAACTCGAGCTAGCTGGTCAGAAAAATAAGTAGTCACCAGTGGAATGAAATGAGCCGACTTGGTCAACCTATCCACAATCACTAAACTGCATCGAACTTCCTCTGAGTCTGTGGGAGCCCAATAACAAAATCCATAGTAATCCGCTCCCATTTTCCACTCCGGGATCTGTAGCTTTTGAAGCAATCCACTTGGCAGCTGATTCTCATACTTCACCTGCTGACAATTTAGGCATCGAGCTACATATTCCACTATGTCCTTCTTCATCCTCCTCCACCGATAATCCCGCCTCAGGTCCTGATACATCTTCGCGGCACCTGGATGAATGGAGTACTGTGAACTGTGAGCCTCTTAGAGAATCAACTCACGCAAACCATCTACATTGGGCATACATAGTCTTCCCTGCATTTGTAATAAACTATCATCTCCAATAGTGACCACTTTGGCATCACTGTGTTGAACCATATCCTTAAGGACAAGCATATGGGGGTTGTCATACTGACGATCACTGATACGATCATGAAGAGAATATCGAGAAATCACACAAGCCAAAACTTGACCCGGCTCAGAAACATCCAATCTAACAAACTGGTTTCAAGGCGTGAACATACAATGCTAATGGCCTCTCCGCTGCCGGTAAATATGCTAAACTGTCCAAACTCTCCGCCTTGCGACTCAATGCATCGGCCGCCATATTGGCCTTCCTAGGGTAATATAAAATGGTGATATCATAGTCCTTGAGCAACTCTAACAACCTCCGCTGACGCAAGTTAAGATCCTTCTATTTGAACAGATGTTGTAGACTCCGGTGATCGGTGTAGATCTCACAAGGAACACCGTACAAATAGTGCCGCCAAATCTTCAAGGAATGAACAATATCTGCTCACTCAAGATCGTGGACAGGATAGTTCTTATCATGCACTTTCAAATGTCTAGACGCGTAGAAAATCACCCTACCGCCCTACATCAATACAGTGTCGAGACCAATACGCGATGCATCGCGATGCACAGTATATGACCCCAAACCTGCAGGCAATACCAACATTGGGGTTGTAGTAAAAGCAGTCTTTAACTTTTGAAACCTCTCCTCATACTCCTCGTTCCACCTGAACGTAGCACCTTCTGGCTCAATCTGGTCATAGGTGCTGCAATAGATGAGAAACCCTCTACGAATCGACGGTAATACCCCGCCCAACCAAGAAAACTCCGGATCCCCGTAGCTGAAGACGGTCTGGGCAACCTCTGCACTTCTTCAATCTTCTTCGGATCTACCCCAATCCCCTCACTCGACACTACATGGCCCAAAAATGCTATCGAATCAAGCCAGAATTCACACTTTGAGAATTTTGTATATAACTTATTTTCTCTCAATGTCTGGAGCACGATCCTCAAGTACTGCTCATGCTCCTCCCAGCTCCGGGAGTACACCAGAATGTCGTCAATAAACACAATGATGAATGAGTCAAGATAGGGTTTAAATACATTGTTCATCAAGTGAATGAATGTTGTTGGGGCTTTGGTCATCCCAAATGACATCACAAAGAACTCGTAATGACCATACCGAGTCTTGAAGGCAGTCTTCGAGATATCTGGCTCCTGAATCTTCAACTGATGATAGCCTGAACGCAAGTCAATCTTGAAGAACACTCTGGAACCCGGTAGCTTATCGAATAGGTCATCACTACGTGGCAATAAATACATGTTCTTCACTAAAACCTTGTTCAACTAGAGATAATCAATACAATGCGCATAGAACCTCTTCTTTACAAACAAGACTGGAGCACCTCAAGGTGACACACTAGGCCGAATGAAGCCCTTATCGAGCAATTCTTGTAACTGCTCCTTTAATTCTTTCAACTCCACTAGGGCCATACGATAAGGTGGAATTGAAATAGGCTGAGTGCCCGGTAATAAGTCAATGCCAAAATCGACATCCCTATCAGACGGCATGCCCGAAAGATCCGCTTGAAATACATCTAGATAATCTCTCACTAGTGGAACTGACTCCACGGTAGGAGTATCAATACTGACATCCCTCAAGAAGGCTAGATAAGCATTACACCGCTTCTTAACCAACCTTTAGAGATGAGATAACCCTGCTAGGAACATAATCTAAGGCACCTCTCCACTCTAACCATGGTAATCCTGGCATAGCCAGCGTCATGGTCTTAGCATGATAATAGAGAATAAAATGATAGGGCGACAACCAGTCCATGCCCAAAATAATATCAAAATCTACCATAATGAGCAACAATAGATCAGCTCTGCTCTCAAAACCACCAAGAAAAACTAAACACGACCGGTACACATGGTCAACAACAATAGAATCTCCCACAGATGTGGAAACATAGACAGGAGAACTCAAAGAGTCACAGGATACACTCAAATATGGAGAAAAATAAGATGACACATAGGAATAAGTGGAGCCTGGATCAAATAAGACGGATGCATCTCTATGACAGACCGGAACAATACTTGTGATGACTAAGTCGGATGCAACTGCCTCTGTCCTAGCAGGAAGAACATAATATTTGGCTTGGCCTCCCCCTCTAGGGCGACCTCTACCTACTCGACCTCCACCTCAAGCTGGTTGTGCAGGTGGAGAACCATGGACTAAGGACCCGGTGGAACACGTGGAGATTGAGTAGTTTGTGGAGGTGCACCCCTCCTGAGTCTGGGGCAATCCCTTACCATATGATGAGTGTCACCACACTAAAAACAAGCTCTCGAAGGATGTGGTTGTTGTGGATGGATCAGGCCTGGTCGGCTGGACTGACCGCTGAAAGCACCCCGTGCAGGAGGCGCACTAGGCAATGGCGGTGCATAATTGGGAGCCTGAGGCCTAGGAGTGACCGAAATACCGCTGGAAGCTGGAAGTGTTGAAAGAACAGGGCGACTCACATAGCCCTCACTATGACGTGCTGCAATTAGGGCATGGGTACCACTGTATGTGCCAGAATCTCGAGACCTCTTGGCCTCCCTCTCCTCTCTCTCCCGAGTCAACATACCCTCCAATCTCCTAGAGATCCCAAGTACCTGCTGGTATGCGATGTCCATCTCCAACTCTCGGACCATGCTAAATCTGATGTTGGGGTTGAGCCCCTCGATAAATCGACGAACTCGCTCTCTAACAGTAGCAACCAAGGCTGGTGCATGCCTAGCCAAATCATTGAATTGTACCGCATACTCTGACACAATCATAGAACCCTAGCACAATTGATCAAATTCTATGCATCATGCATCTCTGAGACTCTAGGGAACAAACTCCCTCAAAAACATATCTGAGAACTGAGTCCAAGTGAGTGAAGCTGCTTCGGCTGGACTACCCAACTCTTATGCACGTCACCATTGATAAGTCGTTCCCTTAAGTTGGAACATAGTGAAGACAACCTCACTAGACTGCACAATACCCATCGTATGGAGGATACGGTGGCACTCCTCAAGAAAACCATGGGTATCCCCTAACGCCAAACCGCTGAAAGTAGGAGGGTGGTACTTCGTGTACCTCTTGAGCATGAGATGCTCCCCCTCAGAAACTGTCTCCCTAACCTCAGGCTGAACTGGGGTGACTGGCTGTACTGGTATGACCTCTGGGACCTGGTCAACCTGAACCCACTGCTCTGGGGTATGGGAGGCGGGATTCTATGCTCCTCCCCCGGCCTGAGATGTTGCAGGAGCAAGTAGTATCAATCCTGCTAGAGCCATAGTGACAAACATGCTCAAGAACTGGGCGATAGTCTGCTGGAGAGTTGGTTCAGTAACACGCGTCTCAGGTGTCTGATCTCCAATTAGAGCTATCGGCGGCTCCTCTTTAGAAGCTCGTGCAGGTTCTCTAGCTACACCACGTGGACGTCCTCGGCCTCTACCCCGGCTCCAGTAGTGGGCGCGGGTGTCTAGTCATATGATCTAGTTGTATGTGTCTTCACCATCTGTGAAAGAATAGAAAAATAGAAATTAAGAATTTGAAGTCAAAATTTCACACGATAAGGAATCAAAGAAGTGAAGTTGTTCGTAACAATTTCATGTTCTCCCAAAAATAAGTACAGACGTTTCCGTACCGATCCCCGAGACTCTACTAAACCTAATTGTGACTCATAGCACCTATGAACCTAGAGCTCTGATACCAACTTGTCACGATCCAAAATATCCTCCGTAAAATGTCGTGACGGCACCTAGTCCCTAAGACTAGGTAAGCCTAACAACATGCAGAATTAAATGAAACTTAGAATTTTAAAACTTCAACAATTTCATAAATATAAACTATAAGCTCGATACGTACAATTCCCCACTCGGTGAGATATAAGTCACAAGCTCTAGATACAATGCTCAACAATCTTATACATCATTGTCTATCAAAAACGTAAAGAAATAAGGAAGAACATGGTAGAAGGGGACTCCGAGGCCTACGGATGCGGGCAAGTGTACCTTGAAGTCTCCAAAAGAAAGCTCAGCGCGCTAATACTGGGACTGACACGATGTACCTGGATCTGCACAAAAACATATGCAGAAGTGTAGTATGAGTACACCCTAACGGTACCCAGTAAGTGCCAAACATACCCTTGGTAGAGTAGTTACGAGGTCAGGTCGGGGTTGTACTGGAAATAATAAGAAACAAGACGAATGATAAAATGATATGCTGATAATGACAAAGGAAATACTACAATAAGGAAATCATGGAAAGTTAATAACACAAAATCAAGACAGTTAATACAACACGGAAGGAAACAAGGATTTACATGATAAAGAAATGACAACCAAGACAAGTACATCAATTAAAGAAAAGATCAACAGGGGGCCCTACCGAGGTACTGCCTCGTAGTCCCAAATCATAAAAGTAACTCACAGTCTTTCTTTATATCGCCTCGGGAGCCTTTATATTTTGTTTTAAAAATTAATTTCCTGAAATAGTACCCCGCGTATTACCCACATTATCTCATCGCATGCGTTACAACATCAAGACCTTACACCACCGCATGCATATCAATAATAACAACAGCATGGTAGAAACCTCGTGCAAGCAGTAACAACAACACGGTTGAAATCTCGTGCAAACAATAACAACAACACGACAGGAACCTCGTGCAAACAACCAAACAATCACCTCAACAAACAACATTAATACCAAAATATAATAACTAAGTAAAATCACATTTCACGACTTACACCTTGCCTCAATAGAAACCACGGCATTTGCAACGCAACACCAAACTCAACAACACGATATTTCAAGGATAGCAATTTCAAATAAGGAATTCCATAGTTAAATAATGAATACAGAATTAAGAAAGCAAGTCATTCAACTAAAAATGTAATACAAGTTGCAAATAAAAGATAAGACAAGTAGACATGTGAAATTAGACTAAAAACGGTGACTATAACATGCTAAAGTAACTCAATTAAGGCATGAAAAGGAAATTACGTAGCTAAAACTGAAATTTCAACATTTAGCCCGTGTATTTACTCGTCACCTTGTGTACACGGCCTCCACATATCACAAATTATCACAACAGTACTGAATCCTAAAGGAAAATGTTCCTCACACAAGGCTAGACAAGTCACTTACCTCAAATCATTCTAACTCACTCAATTAGAAGGCCTTTTCCTCGATTTTCCAACTCCAAACGGCTCGAATCTAGCCAAAATAATTACATACTATAATTATAACTATAGAAAACTAATTTAAATAATGAAATTATGATTTTAGCAAAGAATTGAAAAATCGCCCCAAAAAGTCAACCCGAGCCCGCGTCTCGAGACCTGACCAACATTATAAAATTCGAACGCTCATTCGATATCGAGTCCAACTATACAAAAATTACACAAATCCAATACCAAAACCTCGCTAAAATCTCCAAATTCTGCCTAAGAAGTTTCCTCCATTTTCCCCTAATTTTTCAACCCAAATCCCTAATTAAATGAGAAAATCAAATATAGATTAGTGAAATTTAATCAAAATCGAGTTAAGAACTCTTACTCCAACAATCCCTCTGAAAATTCCTCGAAATTTTGCCTCAAACCGATCTCTCTAAGTCCAAATTGTGAATTATGAAATAAACCCTCGATTTTGAAACTTAAGTCTACTACCTTGTTAAATACTCATCGCAAACGCGGAATGTGCCTCATGTTCGCGATGCAAAAAATTTACAACTGCCAAAAATCCTCTTCACGAACGCGAGATAACCCATGCAAACGCAAAGTAGACTGAGCCAAACCTACGCGAACGTGACTCCTCTTATGAGAACATGGTGAACAAGTTCTCTGACCTTCGCGATCGCGTGTCCACCTTCACGAATGCGAAGTACAACTTCACCTCCCTTCCCAGAAACCCTTCGCAAACGCGAAGTACAACTTCACCTCCCTTCCCAGAAACCCTTCGCAAACGCGAGACCTCCCTTGCGAACGTGAAGAAGGAAACTAGAATTGAGAAAGAACCAAACTTCAGCAATTCCTCAATGATCCGAAATGGCCCGAATATGGTCTGAATTACACCCGAGGCCCCTGGAACCTCAATCGAACACACCAACAAGTCCTAAAATATCATACGAACACGCTCAAATACGAACACGCTCAAAGCGTCAAATCACATCAAACAACACTAGATTCACGAATCACGCATCGATTCAAGCCTAAGAAACTTATAAACCTCCGAATTCCAAAACAAAAGCTGAGTCATACCAAAACAACTCTGATTGAAATTTTGCATACAAGTAATAAATGATATTACGGACCTATTCCAACTTCCGGAATCGGGATCCAACCCCGATATCAATAAAGTCCACTTCTGGTCAAACTTCCCAAATTCCTCCAATTTCCAACTTTTGCCAAAACACGCCGAAACGACCTACAGATCTCCAAATCAACGTCCGGACGTACTCATAGAACCAAAATCACCATACGGAGCTATTGGAACCGTCAAAACTCCATTCTGGAGTCGTCTTCACATATATCAAAATACGGTTAATTCCTACGACTTAACCTTCTAACTTAGGGATTATGTATCCCATTTCACTCCGAACCCACCTGAAATCAAAAGCAAGCACCACGGCAAGTCATGTAACTACAATATAACACAGACGAGGCAATAAATAGGGGATCCATGCTAAATATTCAAAACGACCGGCCGGTCGTTACAATAATATTAAGTATATATTAAGATACATAAAGATATATCAATATACAAAGACATTTATAGGAAGTGAAAGTACTTTTTGGCTTCTGAAGTAGGAATATGGCGAATATGTCTTCTATAATATAACGAAAAAGATTGTTAAAAGGATTATAAAGCATTTTGATGAAAACCCAGATCATTGTACTATAACTATTCCACATTATAATCCAAAGAGTTGCATGCGGAGAAGTAATTTTACAACCTATCCACACTAGTTTTATAACTAATTTGCATCATTTGATTGTTGAACAAGTTTTTGCTGCATTTGATTATTGAACATTTTTGCTGCGTTTGGTTGTTGAACAAGTTATACTAAAATTATAAAACGAAAATTAAACAATTTCGAAATTATTTAATGGATATACTTTTATTGGTAGATGTTTGGTCAATTGAACTGAAAATGAAAGTCAGACCTTATTATAATGGTGTTGTTTGTCTTGACATTTTTGGTATTATAGCTAATGATTGTTATACACCTATAATAAGCAGTTAACATTTTGATCTTTTTTGGATGTTATTATAAAAGTTATGCAAATAGTCATTTTTCTTAAACTTTTATGCTATGAAAGAAAATAAATACTTCAAATGTAAAATCTCAAAAGATATTAGCATTTCATTAATTTAAACTTTAAAAAGCTAACACAATATTAATAAATTCATAACTGGTTATACTGCATCTACAAAGAATTAAAATTAAATGTGTAGTAAAAAAGCTTCAAGTATAATGGAAGAGATGTACAATTTTAATATGTTTCGCAAATTTCAATCTCTTTATGGCAATATAATGCTTAAATTGGAAAATTTTGGGGCCGAGCTTTTAACAAAAAGGTATCATAGCTTTCAGACTCCTTGGAAGGAGTTTAAAAGCGTAACGATTGAATTTTCTATCTCAGCTCAAGTAATAGTAGGTTAAGGTTCTTCATTAGAATATCTTATATTACAACGTATATCTTAGATTTTTTATTTTTATAATTAGCTTTATTACACCAATGTTGTAGCAAATTCTTTAAATATGAAAGTAAATGACTAGAAACGATAGTGAAAAATTTAGTAAAATCAATCAAAATTAACATCATTATAGTGGAAGGAAAAAATTAATCATTATTCAATGAAAAAAAATAATTATTATTATTTGCTTATATACAGAAGGTAGCTTATAAAGAATGTTGACCAAAAAAAAACCCTTATAAATAACGTACCGATATACTAATGACCATTGATGTTATAAGTAGAATGTTGCTATTGGCACCAACGTGCACCTTGTTGTATTATATTATTTCTTAAATCTATAGAAAAATAGTGATATGAGAATAACTTGATAGGCAAGATAAATGTTATAATTCAAATTACAGTTTTATAAAAGAAAGTCAATAGCCAATTAAACGGAGACATTAAAATGGTTTTAAACTAATACCTATTAAAATGGTTGCAAAACTCTTCTTGATTATGCATTTATAATAAAAGGAACAAAAGAGTCACTTTGTTCTTTTTTTATGTTAGTATTTTATTTCTTAAAAGGACACTTTAATTAGAATCCTAGGTAGCCGTTTGTGGCACCTTTTTCCCCTTGAGTAGGGCGTTCATGGTTCGGTTTGGGTCGATTTTTTCCTAAAAAAGAAATTAAATCAAGTAATTCGGTTTTTTAAATATTTGAACCAAACCACACCAATTAAGTCGGTTTTTTATCAATTCGGTTTTTGTCGTTTTTTCTGTTATTTTTCGGTTTTTTCTTAAATATGAGACATACACTACCAAATGCATATTCCGACCACTATATTTTCAACGTGACACTATAAAACTAATTGCTCCTTGAGAAATCTATCATATACCAAGATATATTGATAATAATTGACTCAAATAGTGATGAATAATTTATGTTTTCAATTAAAAATCAATTATTTTTAACATGAAATAAATTTTGTATTTAGCAAAAGAAAACTACCAATCAAACTAGAAGATAAAAAATTAGATTATTATAATAGCAAAGAACTATGTGTATATATGTATGTGTAATAATAAATTTAAATAGTTACTTTTATAGTCGATTTGGTTCGATTTTTGTCTGTTATTTTTCTATTAAAACCAAAATCAAACCAAATTTGATCGATTTTTAAAATTTAAAACCAAAACCAAACCAAACCTAAAAAGTATCAATTTTTTTGATCGGTTTGGTTCGAGTTTCGATTTGGTTCGATTTTTCGGTTTTTTTTCAACACCCCTACCTTTGACAACATTTTATTTTGGCCCGGTTTAGAATTTTCAAATTTCAAAAAAAAACAACGGTCGTCTCTTTCATCATATGGAGAAATCAACGGCCTTTCAGAAGGAACTTTCTTTTCTTGATCTCTCTCTATCTCTCTCTCTCTCTGAAGAATTAAAAGCATTGAATCCCTTTTTCCCCTCTCTTTTTCAGTGTATTTGATTACCACTTCTCTTTTTATTTCAACTCTTACCCTTTATCAAATGGAACTTGATGAGTGGCAAGATCCACTTCTTATTACAGACGTTTCTTCCCAGCAACAAGAAGAGCAACAACTATTACTAATCAACTCTCACAAATACCGTAAGAGACTTGTTTGAACAGACACTGGTGTCAAATTTTACATGGATTTATAGCTTATTCTCACACCTTTTATTCTCTTAATTGCTTTGTATTTGCAGACCCCTTTTCGTCATTGGATGTTTCAAGAAATACACTGATGGGACTGGAAGATTCTACTAGCTCTACCCCCATCAAGATTGAAGGTAATTAAGCACCTCCTTTTAACAATTCTTGAAAAAGAGAGCTCTCCGATTCACTAAGCTCCGGCTATGCTGTGGATTCGGGATAGCCGTGGATTCGGGGTAGGGACCTTACCTTGCACTTCTACGAGAGGCGGTGTTCCCTGGGCACACGCGAACAACTTTTACCATTGCACCAAAACTCCTTTCTTTTGACATATCTTGAAAAGATTGATTTTTCCTTTTCTAATTTATTATATGTTTTGTGCATGGATTTGTTTTTTTAGAAGGGAGTAATGCTAAAAATTTCAAGGACCCAGTTGCAGAAAGTGTAATTAATGATGGGAAATTCATAAAAGGTTTGGTTTTTATTTCTTTATCTTAGGGTTCTTCAAGATTTTGAATTGACCCCCTTTGCCTCATTGCATGTTTCAGTAAATACATTGATGGAAGATTCTAATTACTGTACCCCAATCAAGATTGAAGGTATGTTTTGCAACCCCCCTCCCCCACTTTAAATAATTCTTGAAAAGATTGAGTTTTTGTTTTAATATTTATTTATAGTATGTTATGTGCATTGGTTGTTTGTTAGAAGGGAATAATGCTGAAAATGTCAAGGATCCAGTTGCAGAAAGTGTAATTAATGGTAGGATATTTTACAAAGACTTGATTTTTTTTATTTCTTTATCTTAGGATTTTCAAGACTTTGGATATTGATCAAGATGATTTGTTTCTTGAAAATTTACTAGGTAGAGACATGTTGGGATTTTCATTAACATCTCCTGATTTAGTGATCTGTACTGGATCGTCCGATATTCCTCGACGATATGGAGATTCCCCCGAATTTTTCAAGGGTTGCTCCATTTCTTTAGAAAATGGAATTAAGGGGTCTGAACATCCCCCAGTTATTACAAAGGATGAAGATCTGTGCCTGCATTTTGAGCTTCCTTCTCTTTCAGTGCCTATAGTTAGCATCAGTTCTGAGAGTGGCATTCAATTTTCAGACGATAAATGTTCTCCACAAAACAACTCACTAGAGGTTTGAGTCTTTAATCGCTATTCATTATAAAAGAGAAAAGCTGTGGCTAAAAAGCATTAGATGCTTGAATTAATATGCTTGTTTTTTCTATTAATTCAGTCAGATCAGAGGCTTCAATTAGCAAAAGTGTGTCACGAAAAGGAACTGAAAGAAGCAAAAAGGCCAGTGGAGGAACTTAAAAGGGAGAATGAACTAAAATGCAAAGAATGTGCTGAAGCTTGGAAGTCCTTAAAGGAGCTTCAGAATGAGCTCATGCGCAAGTCAATGCACGTTGGATCACTTGGTACAGAAATTACTTTGCGTAAATAGAACTGCTTAAACTTTTTGCAAGAAAAATATGCTGATATTGCTTGCCTCTTGTAGCTTTTGCAATTGAGGGCCAAGTGAAAGAAAAGAGCAGGTGGTTTTCATCCATGAGAGATCTTACGAGGAAATTGAAGGTAATTAACTTTAATGCTTGTTTCATATGCTTCTTGTATCCAATAAGTAAATATGTTGATTTTCTTCCAAATTTATTTTGCAGATTCTGAAAATGGATCAAATTAAAGTATCTGAAGAAGCTTTATTATATAAGCAGCAATTACTAGCAGATTTTGCAGACATGAGCTCTACCATTCTGTCCAAATGTAAATCTTTTTGTAGATACTGGCATTCGGTTATGTTAGAAATAAAACTCCTTTTTTGACTTTGTAATTCCTCTTATTATGATCATAGTAAAGGAACAAGTTGAATTGCATGAAGATCTCAAGATCAAGTTCATCAAGGGTGCTAAGGAGCAGAAGGAACTTTATAACAAGGTTTTGGATTTAAAAGGTAGGGGATAAGTAAATTACAACACTTACAAGAGCAAGTAGTTTATTATCATATGCTTGTTTTGACTCTATTGGATTGCTTCAGGGAACATTAGGGTCTTTTGCCGGTGTAGGCCTTTGAATGCCGAAGAGACAGCTGCAGGAGCTTCAATGGCGATTGACTTTGAAGCTGCAAAGGATGGGGAACTCACTGTGAAGTCTAACGGCATGTCTAAAAAGACCTACAAGTTTGATGCCATTTTTAGCCCCCAAGCCGACCAAGGTAACTAAATCTTTTGTTTAAGTGAAGACTAGTGCTAGCAATCCCTTTAACTAAGGAGCTTTGTGCTAAGCTAAGAATACTGTGGGACTAAGTTCAGAATAATGCTAGGCTTTCACTTTAACTAAATAAAAAAGGGCAGCCCGATGCACAAAGCATCCCACATTTACGGAAAGGGTCGCACCCCAAGAGGTGTGATGTGGACAATCTACCCTAATGCAAATGCTAATTGCTGCTTCCACTGCTCGAACCCGTGACTGTCATACGAAGACAACTTGACCGTTGCTCCAACGCTCCCTGATCACACTCAACTATGTCTTATAGAAAGACTAAACGGGCGCTGCAAATATAATCTGGGGTATTATGCCCAGAGTCGATCCCACAAGGAATAGACGTATCAACTAAATCTTTAAAATACTACTGGTACTTATTCAATTTTCTCAATACTTTTGAATATAATTTGGTGAGGTTTACTAAATCTAATAACAAAATAATAAACTAGTAATTGACTAACAATATAGTGTAAACAATGATAATAAAGGTCTAAGGTTATGGTTTCCCCCGTTGGTGAATTCTTTCTCGGATACTTCTTATAGCTTGATTAATCGTCTCTATCAATCATGAACACTCTATCTACCATAAATCTCTCTCAAGTAATTATGATAATTTACTAGACGCACTCTCTCAAGTTACGCTAGCTAGATTGCATTACAGTTCACTTTAGATTGCACCCGAGGTATCGTTATCTCTAATCCAACCTCTAAACCCTCGGTTATGACTTTCGTCTATACTCTGGGAGTGGTGTTGTTCAAACAATTACCTAAATATGCACTCTCTCTCAAGTAGATACATACTAAATAGGCACAGCTAATTGATGGCCATTCAATTAACTACAATAAGAACGTAGTTGAACAAATAGAGAATAATCAATCAAAATATATTAATATCACAAGAAATTCATCCCCAACGGGTTCTACCAAAACCCTAGATTAAAAACTTAGCTACTCATGTTTAGAAGAAACAAAACTAAAAGAAATTGCATAATTGAAATATAAAGTAAGAAGTACGCACTTCAATACTCAATGTTCTTGCACTTCAATGGAATTTTCTCCTTTTATTCTCTTCTCTACTTTGATTCACGAAAATCCCCTTGTAATTGTGTTTTAGGAGTCTATTTATAGGTTTAGGGTGAACCCTAACCGTGTAGGAGATGTCTATTTCACTTGGGAAACACTTAAACCCGTCAAAACTCGGTTTCTGGCCGAACTGGGGACCCTGGCGTTATGAGGCTAACGCCAGGGTAGGGCTGGCTGTTTGGCTCTGTCGCCCGCCTATCGCCCGGGTGTCTCCTTTCGCGTATTTTTCGACGTATTTGCATCCTTTTAGCTCCGTTTTCATCTCCACTTCACCTACACATGAAATAAACTCCATTAAGCACATAACAAGTGTAATTTTATCATTAATGCGCATAAAATGTAAGTTATATCACATGTTAAACTATGCAATTTTGTCTCGCATCACTCCCCCTTCTTATTCTGTCTAAATAGCACTGTATAAAAAACGATTCATAATATAAGATGCAGCAGCCGTAATCGCCTAAATAGCCTGTATAGGAAACAATAACTTTGATGGTGTGTCATTGTCTCCCTATTCACATGATTTCCTCTTGCTTTTTACAATAGCTGAAGTTTTTGAGGACACTGCTCCCCTGGCAACCTCAGTTCTAGATGGGTACAATGCCTGCATATTTGCCTATGGCCAGACTGGTACTGGCAAGACATTTACAATGGAAGGCACAGAAGAAGCTCGAGGGGTCAATTACCGGACTCTTGAGGAGCTATTTCGCATTATTGACGAGCGAAAGAACACAGTTCATTACGAAATATCAGTAAGCGTCTTGGAAGTATACAATGAGCAGATCCGAGATTTGTTAGTTTCAGGATCTCAACAAGGCGTGAAAAGGTAGCTATAAAATATTTGCTCACTTTGTTTAGAAGCTAGATGGAGTTATACAATTTCATGTTAATCCCGTGATTTCGTTTTAGGCTTGAAATAAAGCAAGTTGGAGAAGGAATGCATCATGTCCCCGGACTAGTTGAGGCCCACGTGAATAATATGACTGAGGTTTGGGAAGCCTTACAAACTGGTAGCAATGCGAGGGCAGTTGGATCCACCAATGCAAATGAGCACAGCAGCCGATCACATTGGTTTGTGCATCATAAGTTATGGAAGGTTTTCATTTGTTTACACATTATGTCAACAATTACAAATCAGCTAAAAAAAATTTATTTTTTGTGTGTGTAGCATACTTTGTGTAATGGTAAAGGGGGAGAATTTGCTAAATGGGGAATGCACAAGAAGCAAACTGTGGTTAATTGATTTAGCAGGAAGTGAGAGGATAGCAAAGACAGAAGTACAGGGTGAAAGGCTAAAAGAAACCCAAAATATAAATAAATCTCTTTCTGCCCTTGGAGATGTGATATCTTCACTTGCAACAAAGAGTCCGCATATTCCATTCCGGTACTTGCAATACTCATGTGCAAATTCTCAATTTATTTGGAGAAATATCTTGCTCTCTGATTTTCTTTTCTTTTCTTTGTCTAATAGGAACTCGAAACTTACTCATTTACTCCAAGACTCACTAGGTATTTCCCTTTGACTTGCTTGAATCATGAACTTCAGAAGAAACTATAAACAACTAAGATTTGATAAGGCCTTTCTAATTTACAGGAGGAGATTCAAAGACATTGATGTTTGTTCAGATCAGTCCAAATGAGAGTGACTTGAGTGAGACTCTTTGCTCATTAAATTTTGCAAGTCGAGTTCGAGGTATAGAGCTTGGTCCAGCAAAGAAGCAAGTGGATAGTATGGAACTCCTGAAATACAAACAGATGGTAGTGTAAATTTCTCTCTTGAAAGTTACATCCCTTTGTAATGCGAGGGCAGTTGGATCCACCGAACTAATCATTTTCCTGCCTTTTGGAAATTTTATTTACCTTGACAGGTTGAAAAGGGAAAACAAGACATGAAGAACAAGGACTTTCAGATGAAAAAGATGGAGGATACAATTCATGGTTTGGATATTAAGTTGAAGGAAAAGGATACGAAAAACAAAAATCTTCAGGACAAGGTACGAGTTGCAACTCTTAACAGATATGTGAAGCATCATATTATGTGAAGTTTGTGTGGTCATATGAGTATTTAGCTAATTAGTCTTATCTATATGATGTGCAGATTAAGGAACTAGAATCACAACTTCTTGTAGAGAGAAAACTTGCTCGACAACACGTGAACTCTAAAATTGCTGAACAATTTCAGCAACAGCTTATTGGACAACAGAATGAGGAGCAAGAAGCTGCACCGACGAGGTCACCATTTGCCAACAAAATTTCTGCTCAAAAGACTTATGATGAAAATAAGTATCCACCACTTAATACTACTCGACCGCTTACTGAGAACAATTTCCACAAACTCTCTATGGCTTCTGCTACTGTGGATTGTCCGTTTAAGCAGAATAACCTGACAGAAAAAGAAAACAAGGAAAACAATCCAGATATTGATGAAAAATTAGTTGTTCCGAAGGGGACTGGGCGAGCTTCTATGTGCCCGATTGCAAACAGGATTTTACCTAAACCTGCTCCACGCCGTAACTCTCTGGTTCCACTGCGCTACGTAGCACCTGTAACCAAGTTTCCTCCTTCACTTTTACCATTGAGATCAATAGAAGCAGAGGAGAAGGAAGATGCTGAGGGGGTCGATT
Source organism: Nicotiana knightiana (assembly GCA_005239525.1). Classification (NCBI taxonomy): domain Eukaryota; kingdom Viridiplantae; phylum Streptophyta; class Magnoliopsida; order Solanales; family Solanaceae; genus Nicotiana; species Nicotiana knightiana. The sequence goes on along the minus strand of ML401454.1, from coordinate 42,087 downwards.
CAAATTGCTTACCTGAACCAACACCACAATGTAGTCCTAAAGAGCTTAAGAGTGTGAGTAAGAAGCTCAACAGTGTCTTGAGACGAAGCCTTCAGAAGAAAATGCAGTTCAAGTCTCCACTGAAGCAGTACATAAGAAGAGTTGGCGTGAACGTGGGCGCGGAGAAAGTTAGGGTCTCCATTGGTAGCAGAGGAAGGATGGCTCACAGGACGTTGCTTGGTAATGCGATAAGAGTTCCAAAAGAAAATCAGCAGAAGCAAAGATGGAATATTGGAACAGCTGCAAGAGCAGTTTTATGATTCTGTTTCTTTACTTCCTTTTCTTCTTGGTTTCTGTTCAGAACAAGGGCTATGCTTCTTCCGCAGCAACACGTAGCGAAAACAAAACAAAACAATATAAGAAAGAAATGGCTGTTGATTCATTGGATGATGCTTATCATCTGCTGAAAGTATTTGGAATTGTTTGATTGGTGTAAATGCTGAAAAGATTGGTGTAAATGCTTGAAAGATTTCTTATGCATGGATCATTTGGACAATGCATGATTTTTCATTAATGCATGCAACTCACATTGATAACACATCGCATCCATTGAAGCTTGTAACCCTTTCTTGAACACTAGTGCTGCAGCCTGCATTTCTGCTTTTCTTTCTCCCTGGTGGTGGGTGCTGCCTCCCATTTTTCTTTACAAAATTACAATTAACTAGTAGAAAGGTGTAATCAACTCTCACGGTGTAATTAGTACTATAATTATTAGTACTAACTAGTAGTCGTACCCGCGGGCAATACTGAAAAATATTTATTAAATTAAATTGTGGTCGGGCTTGTTAGATTCTATTGCTTTAATAAATTTCAATTGTATCTTATTTTTTCTTTTGTCTTTATTATAAAATATATTATTGAATAAATAAATTTTTTATTTTTAAAAGAAAAAAATTATTAAAAAAAGATATTTTAAATTGGCATATTTTTTGTTATTTTACTCATTTAGTTTAAAATAATTTAAAAACTCCAACTTGAAACTACTTTCCAATTTGAATGGATAGTTTTTTTTCTAATTTTTGTCTTTATTATAAAATATTTATTTTATTATTTTTTAGATATTTAAATTCAAAACAATAACCAATAACTAATTATTAACTACTTATTTCATATGACTTTTTTCTAGGCTGTCACTTAACTTAAGGAGGGGGCTTTTTCCTCTCCTTTTAATAATATATAGATATAGATTATAGGCCAAAGTTTTCTAGCTTTAACACAATCTTCGTTGTTCTAGCTTTAAGATCATCAAAGCAGTGGCCAAACCCCATCTCCAACACTCCACTCCCCAACCCCACCCTACGTAAATGTGTTTAGGACAATATTTTTTACTAACTTACACAAACACAAAAAAAAAAACATTTATTGAAGGAATATATTTTCAGTGAAAAATATTTTCCTTTTATACCAATCACTGAGGACTTATAAATAAATATCTTGATCTTTGACATTGAAATGTGAGCTCCATAACAAAAAATAAAGTACTCTTTTTTGGTTGAGAAAGAAAGTACGCTTTCTACACCATGAAAAGAAATTTGTTGAAATGAAAGAAAATATTTTTTCTGCATCATGTAAAGAAAGTACATGTTTTGTTGAAATTTAAAATATTTTTCTACATCACAAAAATAAAATATATTCATTTTGTTGAAACAAAAAAGAAAGTTCACTTAATAATATTTCTATTTAAGGTGGAGGACAAGGTGGGGTTAGGGTAGGGGGTGGAGCTGAGCAGGGTTGGGGTCAGTGGCGGAGGCAGGATCTCCGCGAAGGGGTTCAAAAAGAAAAAAGTTAAAAACGATTGTAGCTAGTGGGAGTTGAACCTATGACCTTACAAAAGATTTGAACCCCCTTGACCACTATGCTACACTTTTGGGTTGTGTCAAGGGGATTCAAAACTTAATATATAGAGATAAAAAACAAATTGTACCTTGTATATACAATATAATTTTTCGGCGAAGGGGCTTCGGGTGAACCCCCTTCCGCCCCCCAAATCCACCTCTAATTGGGGTGGGCTGAGTAGGGTGGTTTGGGAGTGTGGGAGGGATGAGGGTGTGTTGGTGGGGGTTGGTGGGAATGGGGAAACTTTTTCTATATGTAAAGAAAGTACATGTGTTTGTTGAAATAAAAAAATATATATTTTTTCTACATAATTAAAAAAAATATTATTTTGTTAAAATAAAAAAAGAAGTACTCTATCTACAATACGATGAAAAAAAAGTTATCTTAATAACATTTCTATCTTAAGGTGGGGCTAGGGTAGGGATGTGGGTTGGTGTAGGGTGGTTTTGGAGATGGATTGGTGGGGGTTGGTGGGAATGGGGAATAGGGTACGGAAGGTTGTAAAGAGCTTTGGAAAATATTTTCTCTTCTCTTGATAGGGAAAATATTTTCCTTCAATTGGAAGAAAGTAAGCTAATGAAAAAAATATTTTTCAAAACATGTAAGCCAATGAAACATAAAAAAATTAGAAAATATTTTTCGAAAAATATTACCAAACGCACCGTAAATCTAAAACATCGATAGAATTTGAGCAAATAGCAGAATTGAAGATCTTCTATTTTTACAGATTTTTTGTGTTATTTTTTAATGATCTCTAATGAGAAAAGCTCATATAACTAACATAGCATTTTGTAGTAGACACAAAACTAAGTAGGCGTTTGGACATAATAATTGTAATTTTTGGAAAAAAAATAGTGCTATGAGAGTTTTAATAATATTCAAAAATTTAATATCATTTAGCCACTCCTTCAACAGAGAAAAATATTTGGACAAAAATACTTTACCTAAAACATGAAATATGTTTACTTGTGAAGTTCCAACACACTATATTGTGTTGGCGTTAGAGAAATTTCTTGTATGTGAAATTCCAACTCCAGCATAACATATATTGAAGTTTCAAACATTTATTAATTCCCCATGAAAACTTCATCATACTATACTGGAGTTTGAGAAATTGAAATCCCTCACCACATACATGTTCTGGCGAATCAAATGGATGGTAATTTTTCTATTTGCACTATCAGATATTCTGGTTTCTACTCGATATTGTTGCTATGCATTTGAAGTGATTAAAGTTTGAGTTGTTGTTACTGTAGGGCAAAAAAAAATTTCCTGATTTTCTCACTAGTTGGGTAGTCATTATGATCCAGATCAACAAGAAGCAAAAAAAAAAATTTGTCTTTGATCAGAGCTTGCTTGGTTGAGTCTGCTCTCTATTGCATGCACAATATCACATATGAATCTTGAATGGGTGTACAAGTCAAATACACAACAGCGTAATCTTGAATGTGGATTGAAAGGTTTAAATTTCATGATACATTCATGGGTTTGTGAACCCCATGAATCGTTCATGGTATTTTAATTTATAAAGGTTGGAATCCCATGGATTGTGTAATATGGCCAATATTTTGGCCAGTAAAGTCCATCTCACATAGGCATAAATCTATTTGCAAGTAAATTTTGTTGGTAATATTTTAACTTGGGGCAAAAGTATTGCAATGTGCGGTAGATATCATTTACAAAAATTTTATCTTTTCTTTTGCAGCTCGGAGGTCAAGGCTTTTTGCCGATTAAATGAAAGGTCATTCGTTCATCTTCTACACACCAAAAGCTTTTAAGAGCTTCTTTAATCTCTTGTTGTTCTTCTCCTTACATTATAGAGTATTTTATAAGAGAGTGGGTGTTGGGAAACACTTGTGTGAACCTTTCTTTGGAGTGATCTTGTGAGATTATTCTTTTGGGGTATTTGAAACTAATTAGAGTATTTACTCTAATTTTGTACTCTTGTTGGTATAGTGAAATTGCTTCTCTCCGCTTGTGGATGTACGTCACCTTGACTGAACCACATTAAATTTGTGCCTGCTTTATCTGCTTTAATTAGCATTATTATCAACTTGCATTGTCTTTGTTATTCTCACTATAACGGTGTTTGGTTAAATTCCGTAAAAGTATAAGAGGGAGGGGTGAATTGCTTTTTTAATTTTTTTTTAAGTAATTGACTAGTTTGCATATTAGTCTAGTAGAAATAAGAACAAGATAATAGTAAATACAGAAATAAAATACAGGAAATAAAGTCACCAGAATTTTATACTAGTTCGGATTCAATGTGAATCCTAGTCCAGTCCCCTTGGGTTGCAAGGGTGTTATCTTTCAGTGATCAATGTTTCTTGAGTACAAAACGAGTGGTGTAGTTTTATACTAACAACTTAGTCTCTATGTCTCTTTTCTTTTCTTGATATAATGTCTCACCAGTGTTTATCTCTTTTTCTTCTATCACTAATTACACAGCAGATCTAAAGGAACTACAATGCTTGTTTGGAGTAGAACAAAATGAGAAAAGATGGTTCGTTCAAAGTATGCCCTTTTCATGTCCGGGACGTCTGTATATATATTTTCCATGAGGCTTTCATGAATTTTGAGAGATTGCAAACCCAAGGGAGTTGATCCTTGAAAGGAATCATAAATTGATTCTTTCCGAGAATAAAGTTAAGTTCCCGTTGATCTTCCTTGATTTATGGTTTTGACGAGCTTTCCATCGGCTGGGCATATCTCTGTGTTACTTGAGCCATATCCGCTGGATCCCTTGATTTTTGACTTCATTGATTTTCAGTGTTTGCGTTTCCCTTTGATTTGGGGCCTTCCAGTAATAGCTTCCGTCAATCTTTGATTGATTATCCTTGTCGGATCTCCGTTGTTTCTTCATTTTTCATAGCTGATTATTTTCCTTGTTAGCTTCCCTCAATCTCCGATTGACTATTCTTGCCGGATCTCTGCTACTTCTTCCTTTTGCGTTCCTGATCATTGATTCTTTTCATTGATCTATTCCTGATTGGTATTGCTTCTTGAACCCCCTTTAATATATTCCTTGAGACCTTACACCAAATATAATATATTATTTTTCATCATTGAAACTTATAATTAACAATCTCCCCCTTTTTGATGATGACAAAAATAATATATAAACAACAGTTAACTTCCCTGTACTTCTTGTAGTTGACTCCCCCTCAATGGGTGCGACATTATTCAGTCGACTCCCCCTCAATGAGTGCGGCATTATTCAGTCGACTCCCCTTAAACAAGTGATGTAAACTTTAGTTGATTCTGTGAACTGTTAGGTCTTTGTTTCTTCAGTCGACTCCTGCAATTTACTACCTGCAATGTACAGTTCTTTCTCCCATTTTTTGACATCAACAAAGAGGGGATAAACAGATACTAAAACAAGCAGTGTAAAGATAACGACACGCTAGGCCAGTATTATAGATGCTAAAGCAGGCATTATAGGCATGCAAAGTTATTGCAAAGAGAAAAAAAAAAAGTTACCCAGCAACTGGTTATCCAGTCCAAAGCAGCAAAACACAAAAAAATTATTTGAAATTTCCACAACTAGCGACGCAAGAAATAAGTAAGAGTGTTGCAATCGCCTCCTTCAGTCGTTCAAAGTTGGCATTGGCTGAAACGGTGACCCCATCAACCTGTCATGCACTTCCTTCAATGCTTTGACTGCATTTTCTCCAAGTCTGAGAATTTTAACCCTCATCTTTGAAACATCCGACCTTGTCTCCTTGGAGATTATATGGATGTCTCCAATAGTGGACTGAGTGGCAGCAAGAAGTTCCTTGTTGATGGTCAACTTGTTGTCAATGGCAGTCAGTTTTTCAGCGAGATCAGGATCACCTACACTGTGATGGGAAACAGAGGCTTTGGTCTTGGAATCAGGTTGAACATTCTTGACTTCACCATCATGTTTCTTAATCCAGGAGCCCTTTACACACACATAACCCATACTAGCAAATGCTCTAGAATTGTAAGATTTTGAAACAGAGACAAAAGGGTATTCCGAGATAAAGATGTTGTGCGCTTCCAAGATGTGAGTGATGGCCATACCATAGGGCAAACTGGTGGGATCATCAACACTTTCTATCATGAAATTTATGACCCAAGAGGATAATTTAATCTTGAGTTTGGTCACAAGACAGTAAACAAGAAACGTATCTCATTGAGAGAAGGTGGAGAATGATCCAATACGAGGAAGAAGAGTGGTTGAAACAATGTGGTCTAGAACTCGAGTTCCAAAGCTAACATCACCGGGACCTAATTGGTTAGGGAGGAAATCAGATGGACACTCAGCAATACAACATTTTGCTTGATCGAAAGAAATTTCAAAGTCATCAGGCCAAGTATTCTTGAAAAGCATGGGAAAACCAGAGTACTTACACTGAAAAATTGAGTCGAACATGGAACAATCGAGAATAATGTGTTTACCTAAAACTAGGGATTCCAACTTATCAGACTTGCTAGAGCAAAGGTTTGTATAAAACATTCTCACTAAGGGTTCATACACTTTTTGAGGGGATACAGAGAGGAATTTTGACCATCCTTGAAAGACAAATAGATCATTTACCTTACAATTAAGGGCTTTCATGTCGTCAAGGTCGACTACTCTGCCATGAGCAATGGGATTTTCTTTCAGAGCAACGAAGAAATCCCTGTTTGGGGTATCCCAGAAATTGAGGTCTTACTCTAGAGAACTTGAAAGGTCTATTTTGAATTTCTTGGGGGTAATAGATTCATGGGGGTCTTCCATGGGCCTTTTTCCTAGGGATTTTTCTCCTAAGTGATGAGAGTGATCTGAAAGTTCTGCCTGAGATGAGGTGAACCCTTCTGATTGTTCGGACCCTAGGTATACTGGTTCTGAAGGCTGAGAAGAGGGTTTTCCTCTGGAGCGAGTACTTTTTCTAGTGGAGACAGAAGGATGTTTTGAGTGTTTAGCCTTGGAAGAAACTGTTGGGAAAGAGTTTGAAGCATTTCTGAAGAGGGTTTATGAACGATAGGAACGATGGAGAATGAGATGAGTGGTTCAGAGATTAAAAGGGTGGAATTATGACGGTTGAGTACAAGAAAGGAAAGGGTATCTGTGAAAGGTCATGATGATTGGTTTTCCTTTCTTGAAAACTGCAACTGATGGGAAAAGAGAGGGAAATCAGAGGCACTACATTAATGAGTACAAACAGACAAAATTAAAACATTAAGCATACAAGAATTTAAAAATATCAAATAGGTCCTACTTTTTATGATCAAGAGAAATAATACCAAGTAGTTCTCTTAGAAGACAAAATCTATCTTCAAGTAAAGGCTTAGTGAAAATATATGTTAATTGATCAGTAGTGCCAACAAATGATAATTCTATATCTCCCTTGAGGACATGATGTCTAATGAAGTGATGTTTGATGTCTATATGCTTAGCCCTAGAGTGATGCACATGATTCTTTGACAGACATATAGCACTAGAGTTATCACAGAATATTTGAATAGGTTTAAAAAATAGTTCATAGTCACCCAGTTGATGAGACATCCATAATAACTGTGCACAACATTGTCCAATAGCGATATATTCAGCCTCCGTTATGGGTAGTGCAACTGATCCTTGTTTCTTACTGTTCCATGATATCAGTGCTTTTCCAAGTAATTGACATGTCCCCCTGGTGCTTTTTCTGTCTTCCTTAACACCTGCAAGATCAGCATCTGAAAAACCTTCTAGTTTAAAATTGTTAGAGCGTGGATACCATAGTCCGTAAGAAATAGTTCCAATGAGATAACGAATTGTTCTCTTTATGGTAGTCAGATGTGACTCCTTAGGATCTGACTGAAACCTGGCACATTTACATATACTAAACATAATATCCGATCGACTGGAAGTTAGGTAAAGTAAAGAGCCAATCATTCCACGATATTTGGTTTCATCAACAGGATTTCCCTTTTCATCTTTGTCAAGATTTATTGTCGGACTCATTGGTGTGCCAATAGCTTTAACACTGCTCATACCGAACTTCTAAATTAACTCATTTGTATATTTTGTCTGGCATATAAAAGTCCATTCTTTAGATTGTTCGATTTTAAGTCCAAGGAAAAATGTGAGATTTCCCATCATACTCATTTCAAACTCACTTTGCATAAGATTGGAAAATTCCTTGCACAAAAGAGGGTTAGCACTACCAAAGTCAATGTCATCAACATAAACTTGAATAATAAGATTACCTTCTGATGATCTTTTGATGAATAATGTAGTATCTACTTTACCTCTTATAAACCCCTAATCAAGTAGAAATGAGATAAGTCTTTCGTACCATGCTCGTGGATCTTGTTTAAGTCCATACAGTGCCTTGGTCAACTTATACACATGGTAAGGAAAATTTGAGTCTTCAAATCCAGGAGGTTGTTTTACATATACCTCCTCTTCAATGAAGCCATCTAAGAAAGCACTTTTGACATCCATCTGTAAAAGACTAAACCTTTTGAAAGATGCGTATGCAAGAAGAATTCATATTGACTCCAGTCGAGCTACTGGAGCAAAGGTTTCATCGTAGTCGACTCCTTCCTGATGTGAGTACCTTTGAGCTACTAATCTGGCTTTGTTTCTCACAACCTTTCCATCCTCATTGAGCTTATTTCTGAAAACCAATTTTATTCCAATTACCGTAGCGTCTGCAGGCTTAAGCAGTAGTTTCCACACTTGTTTTTTGTCAAATTAATCAAATTCTTCCTGCATTGCTTGTACCTAGCTTGAGTTTTTTAAAGTATCCTCTATCTTCTTCTGTTCAATCTGAGAAATCAGTGCTATATTTGCCTTATTCTTAAGAGATCCCCTAGTTTTCATTCCTTCACTTGGGTCTCTTATGATGAACTTTTGAGGATATTCTGGTTCACTTCTCCATTCATTTGGACGTGTTACGCTCGTATGAGTAGTTAACTCCTTCTGTGATTCTGGTTGATTGTTGTTAATTTCATTAGTTGACTCTGTGACACCGTCTACCCTGTTAGTCGACTCTTGAGATTTACTTGACTGAGGTGTTTCTTGATTTTGATCTTCATCACCTGCAATAATTCCTTTCTCGGCCATAGTGTTATTTTCATCAAATATAACATGTACTGATTCTACTATAGATAGAGTGCGTTTATTATAAATTCTAAAAGAATTACATTTTATGGAATAACCTAGAAAAACACCTTCATCACTTCTTGGATCAAATTTTCCAAGATTGTTCTTACCATTGTTGTGGATGAAACACTTTCTCCCAAACAGATGAAAATAACTTATGTTGGGTCGTTTACCTTTCCATAGTTCATATGGAGTTTTCTTCAAGATAGGTCTTATGACACATCTGTTGAGAATGTGGCAAGATGTGCTTACCGCTTCTGCCAAAAGTGATTTGGCAAGGAATATTCTAGTATCATAGTTCTCACCATATCTTACAGATTTCTATTTTCCGCTAAACTACTCCATTATGTTGGGATGATCTTGGATCTGAGAAGTTGTGGGTGTATCCTTGATCATTGCAGAAGTCTTCGAATGCTCTGCTTTCAAATTCTCCTCCATGATCGCTTTGAATGATTGTAATCAGATACCCCTTTTCTCTTTCAACTATTTTACAGAAGATCTCAAAGTTCTTCAAAGTTTCAGCTTTGTGAGATAGAAAAATCATCCATGTAAAACATGAGTAGTCATCAACAATAACAAACGCATATCGTTTTCCTCCTATGCTAGCAGTTTTGGCGAGTCCAAACAAATCCATATGAAGCAATTGTAAAGGCTTTGATGTAGACACAATGTCTTTATTTTTGAAGGAGATCCTTGTTTGTTTACCAATCAGACATGCATCACATACATGATTTCTAGAGTAATTGTGTTTAGGGAGACCAATAGCTAAATCATGCTTGGAGAGTTTCTCTATAACATGCTTGCTTGCATGACCAAGTTTCTTATACCACAACCATGTATCATCAAATATGGATGTTAAGTAAACGTGACCATCTATATTTTCAAAACCATCAAGAATATAAACATTTCCATACCATTTTCCTGGGAGGATTATTTTACCTGTCTTATATTTAATAGCACAACCTGTTTTCTTGAACTTTACTTCATACCTTGAATCACATAGCTGACTTATACTCAGAAGATTGTAGTTGAGTCCATCTACAAGATAAACTTCAGTAATATCACAGTTGTTTGAATGGAACTGTGCTATTGAAGACTATCTTCCTTTTTGAGTCATCACCAAATTTCACATTTCTTCCATTTATCTTCGTAACTTCTTTGAACAGGTTTTTGTCACATGTCATGTGACTGGAACACGCAGTATCTAAGTACCATTTTCCTTTGCAGCTCTTCCTGTGGTGTTCCTACAAAATATGATTATCACTTTCTTTTAGGTACCCAAGCTTGCTAGGGTCCTTGTTGGTTAATATTACTAAGATCAGGGTTGTTTTTGGGTTTCCAAATCCACCCTGAAACATTAGATTTATGAAATCGACAAAAGGAATATTTATGTCCACTTTTATTACAGTAGTGACACATAGGGGTTGATACATTCTTAGATCTTCCATTTGTGTTAGTACTAATGGACTTTGTTCTAGCTGGTATTTTCCAATTGACTTGTAGTCAGCTAGTTCGACTTGACAGAACTATGACGGGTGGATTTGCACATGCCCTTGAGTTGCATTTGCAATTCCTGAAATTCATCTTGAAATACCTCCTTTTCAATTTCACATACTTCAAGCTTGAGTTCCCAATCTTTCTTTTCCTTGTTGAGTCTCTTTAGTTCATTCATCATTTTTTGAGACTCTTTTAAAGTAAGGTCAAGAATATCCTGTAATTCATTATATCTTTCAAAGTTATAAGATCTTACCTCGCTTGTTTCACCTCATTCCATGAAACAATTCTCATTATCATCTTTGCATTCGTTGTTTGATGTATCTTCATCTGTCCAGCAACTTGAGAGTTTGTTCATGTCGTTTTCCAGGATTGTCATGAAGCATGGATTTGTTATCTCTTCGTGTTCTAAATTGTCTTCATCACTCCATTTTCCAAATGATTTATTCTTGTTGAATCCTCTGGAAACATTTCTTTTAAGATCCGGGCATTCATCTTGAACATGCACATATCTTCCACACTCATAGCATTTTTCATCATTCTTGTCTTGTTCATTATATTGCGTGGTTCGCCTGGGTGGTATCCTACCTTTTCTTGTGTTTCTGTATCTCTGCATTAGACCATCCATGTTCCTTCATACCATGGAAATCTCTTCTTTAAGAGCTTCAGGGTCGTCATCAATATCATTTTGTGTCCTTTCAGTCGTAGCCTTAAAGGCGATTGTTTTCTTCTTTTCTTCCTGACTATTTTTCTTGAGGTGAGCTTTCTCGAATGCTTTAAGATCTCCTCGAAGCTCATCATAAGAAAGTTTGTTTAGATCTTGTGATTCAAGTGCAACTAATTTTGTCTGCCAAGTGGTAGGACTCCTCAGAATTTTCCGAACCTGATCACCACTTATGTATGGTTTACCAAAAGCTTTTAGATCGCTAAACATTTCTTCAATGCATTCTCCTTCTTTCATCTAGAAAAGCTAATAGTAAATGCAAAAATAAAATGCAGGAAATAAAGACACCAGAGTTTTATACTGGTTCGGATTCAATGTGAATCTTAGTCCAGTCCTCATGGGTTGCAAGGGTGTTATCTTTCAGTGATCGATATTTCTTGAGTACAAAATGAATGGTGTAGCTTTACACTAACAACTTAGTATCTATGTCTCTTTTCTTTTCTTGATACAATGCCTCACCACTGTTTATCTCTTTTTCTTCTCTCACTAATTACACAGCAGATCTAAAGGAACTACAATGCTTGTTTGGTGTAGAACAAAATGAGGGAAGATGTTTCGCTCAAAGTATGCCCTTTTTACTCCCGGAACGTCTGTATATATACTTTCCATGAGGCCTTCATGAATCTTGAGAGATTGCAAACTCAAAGGAGTTGATCCTTGAAAGAAATCATAAATTGATTCTTCCAAGATTAAAGTTAATTTCCCGTTGATCTTCCTTGATTTATGGCCTTGATGAGCTTTCCATCGGCTGGGCATATCTCTGTGTTACTTGAGTCATATCTACTAGATCCCTTGATTTTTGGCTTCATTGATTTTCAGTGGTTGCGTTTCCCTTTGATTTGGGACCTTCCAGTAATAGCTTCCATCAATCTCTGGTTGATTATCCTTGCCGGATCTTCTCTGTTTCTTCCTTTTTCATCGCTGATTCTTTTCCTTGTTAGATTCCCTCAATCTTTGATTGGCTATTCTTGCCGGATCTCCGCTACTTCTTCCTTTTGCGTTGCTGATCATTGATTCTTTTTCTTGATCTATTCCTGACTGGTATTGCTTCTTGAATCCCTTTATTATATTCCTTGAGACCCTACACCAAATGTAATATATTATTTTTCATCATTGAAACTTATAATTAACATTCTGTACTACCTGGGTTTCTGATCCTAATAGATTGCTTATAGGGTTTGAAGCTTAATTTTTTACTTGTCAAAACTTCAAACTCCAATATCGATTGCTCGAGTTGTTTTGTAAGGGCCAATGACTAATTTCTTAATAAAATTCAAATGTTGTCTAAACTCTAATTGTTGGCCGAAAATGTGACTACGTCAATCTATTTCCAACAATATTTGCGCTTATGTTGCTACATATCTTCACCAATATCCCAGATTTGAAACTCAAGATCCGAAAAACGTCTTAGACTAAACTGCAACAATCAATTTGAGAAAAAATAAGAAATCATCAAGAACCATCTGTGTGTGTTTCAAAATTTTCAAATTACCAAAAATTATTTTCTGATTTCTTACTCAAGTCTATCAAAATTCGTGATAAACTTGTGCTACTATTTGCTTGATGTTCAATATAGTTAAATAATTTTTTTTTAAAAACTTTTAGTTAGTTTGATTTGGCAATAGGGAAAAGGGACAAATATACTTCTCTACAATGTGAAGTATCTAAGGAACTTCAACTTCTATCACAAATACTTGCAAAGTTTTCATACCTTTGGTGTAACGAATTCATTAAAGTTGGGATTTTGTAAATAATTTTGGAATTTAGACAAGCTGCCTAATTTAAAATTTTCAATTTACTATACTTTGTTCACTAACTGTTGTACTATTTTAATATTTCTTTCTCTTATTTTTTTTTTCATTTTAAAAGGCATGTAAATGACAACTATTTCAAAAATAATGGATCAAAAAGAAGAATAAGTAACTTAATTATAATGATCTGGGAGATTCTGGGTCACCTGACAGACTGAGAGATAATTTTAAAATTTTGCTGATGGTAGGGATAAATTTTGCAGGATAATATAACGGTAGGGTTAAATTTGGCCGAATAGTATAACAAAGGTTTGACGTAGACAAAATTCGAAAACAGAGGGATAAAATTGGGACCTTTTCCCTTAAGAACAAACAAACAAATGAAAAATTACTTTGATTTGGATGCGTTGATTATCATTCATTGTTTAGTACAAATTGGCCATCACTGACAAATTAAATTAATAATTGACTTTGTTATTTATGATATTTTGAAAATTATATTTTAAACTTGAGCTCATTTGGAGTATATTTGGGAACCAAATCATGTGTTAGATTGTTGGAATTTGAAGAACACGTTTCGGCTTATGCAAAAGAGATTCAGCTTAACATCTGAACTTCAGATGAAAACTCTTAAGTGCATGCAAAAAATTGACTGCAGCTCAAACACATACGTTACGTTTTAAGCGAAATTTTTGTGTAACGATACGGCCGGTCGTTTTGAGTATTTTAGCCTCGATCCCCAATATATTGGCTCCTATATATTATATTGTGGTTATGTGACTTGCTGGGGTGTTTGGTTTTGGTTTCGGGTGAGTTTCGGAGTGAAATGGGACACATAGTCCCTAAGTTGGAGGCTTAGTTGAAAGAGTTGATCGTAGATTGACTTTGTGTAAATGACTTCAGAATTTAGTTTTGATGCTTCCAATAGTTCCGTATGGTGATTTTGGACTTAGGAGTGTGTTCGGATGTTGATTTGGAGGTATGTAATTCGTTTTGGCTTGAATTGGTGAAAGATAGATAGTTGAAGGTTTGGAAGGTTGATAAGTTTGAGTAGGAGTTGACTTTATTTATATCGGGGTCGGATTCCTATTATGGAATTTGGAATAGGTGCATCATGTTATTTATGACTTGTGTGCAAAATTTGAGGTCAATCAGAGTTGATTTAGTATGGTTCGACGCTAGTTTTGGAAGTCGGAATCTTCATAGTTTCAATAGGCTTGAATTGGGTTGTGATTCGTTGAATCGATGTTGGTTCATGTGATTTTTGGCCTCGAGTAGGTCCATTATGTGTTTTGAACTTGTTCGTATATTCAGGCGCAGACTTTTCTTCCGCAAAAGCGGAATTGGGGAAAGCTTGTGACGGATAGTATGTGCGATTGATTTCTTCGCAGAAGCACGCTTGCAAGTGAGAGAAAGTGGTCTGCAGAAGAGGAATCTCGGGACTTAATCTAGAAAAGCACAGACTAGGGATTTTTCGCAAGTGCGACTGTGGCCTCGTAGAAGCGAGAATTTCTGGGCAGAAAAGGCCTAATTGAGGGTTTCATCTCATTTTTCATTTTTGGAACTAGAGAGCTCGATTCATGGCGATTTTTCGAGGGATTTTCAAGAAAATCATCGGGGTAAGAGATTCTAACTCGCTTTTGGCTACATTATGCAAATCCATTGTTATTTTCATCATTTAATTACTGATTTGAGTTTGAAATTTGGAAAAAATTGTGAAAACTTCTTAGACTAAATTTTGGGAATTTGAAAGGCGATTTGAAGTCGGATTTGAGTAATTCTTGTATGGTTGGACTCGTTATCGAATGAGTGATTGGTTTGTAATTTCGTCGGGTTCCGAAGCACGGGCCTGGGATTGACTTTTCGAGTTGAATTTTTATTTCTCTAAAAAGATCGTTGATTTTATTGTTTAGAATAGTTTTATAGTTTATATTTACGGTATGAAGTTGTTTTGTGTAGCTTCGAGCCGTGTGGAGTTGGATAATCGAGGGAAAGGCTTACTAGTGGATTGAGTAGCGTGTTTTGAGATAAGTGTCTTGCTTAACTTTGTGTGCGAAAATTACCCCTTAGGATTGATGATGTTTTGTGTTAATTATGATATGTGGAAGCCGTATACACAAGGTAACGAGTGTATAAACGGGCTAAATATGGTAATTGATCGGTTGTATATATGTAGATTCCCTTCATGACTTAATTGAGTTACCATAACATGTTATATTTATCATCATTAGTCTATCTTCACTTGCTCTACTTGTCTTATCTTTTGCTTGTTAATTGTCTTTACATGTTTAGTTGAAGTTATTGTTTCCTCTATTCCTATTCCATTATTTAACCATTGAGTTCATTACTTGAAGTTGTTATTCTTGGAATATGTTGTTGTTGAAATTGGTATTGAGTTATAAAGGTCATGATTCACATTGAGGCAAAGTTGCTAAGTTATGAAATACTATTCTTTTTGAGTTATTCGCTTCCGGTTGTTATTATTGAAACTCTTGCGCGTATTGTATTTGAGACATGGGCTATTTATTGTGCAAACACCACTATTGTTGATTTATTTGGCAAGTTGTAATATTGGGAACTTGAGGTGCGATTTGTGATACGCTGTGATATTGATACGCATGCGGTGGTATAAGGATTTGGGGCACATGCGGTGAGATAAGGTGGCCTTGATACGCATGTTTCTTGTAGGGGAACTACTTGAAGCTACGCAGTGTGATAAGGTGGGCTAAAACGCGGGAAGCTATTTTAGGAAAATGATTTTCAAAACTAAATGCAAGGATTTCGCGGTGATATAAGAAGATTGTGATTGTTTTGTAGTGTGTGTAATTTAGCAAAACCTGTGTTTCGAGGCCCTGAAAGCCTCCGTTAATCTCACCTCGATGTGCGTGCATAGCCCGAGCGCGTAGCCAGGAAATCTTTATGTAGAAATGTGTTAAACAATTGAATTTATGATAATTAATGGAATAAAGTTGACTTTGGTCAATATTTTTGATAAGCGGATCCGGACTCGTGATTTGACGGTCCCAGAGGGTCCGTAGGAAAATATGGGATATGGGCGTATGCCCGGAATCGAATTCCGAGGTCCCAAGTCCGAGAAATGAATTTTTAAAGAAAATTATTTTCTGAAAATAAGAAAGACTTTTGAAAAGGAACTTTGATGTGAAATCTGTGTTGCCGAGCCCGTATTATGGTTCCGGATCCCGAAACAGGTTCGATATGTGTTATGTGAGTTATCTGTAAAATTTGGAAAGAAACGGACTTGGTTTGACATGTTTCGGATCAAAATTGGAGAATTTAGAAGTTTATGAAGTTTGAGAAAATTCTATGAATTTTTGAGTTTAATTCATTGTTTTTGATGTTATATTAGTAGTTTAATTACTCGAATAAGTTCGTAGGATGATTTTGAAGTCGTGTGTATATTTGGTTTGGACCCCGAGGGCTCGGGTGAGTTTCGGGTAGGTGTCGGGGTGCAAAAGAGTTGGAAAAATCTGGTTTTTGATCTGTTTCTGGTGTTCTGTGTTTTGCTCTCCGCGATCGTGGTGTGCCTCACACGATCGCGATGTGTCTATGGTTGGGGGAGGGAAATTACCCTACGCGAACACAGGGCCTTGGACGCGATCGCAGTGCCTGGGGGTGGTGCTCTACGCGATCGCGAGGGGCCTCACGCGATCGCATAGCGTTAAAGGGATCTGGGGGGCAGGGCAGCGTGTTGCTCTACGCGAACGCGATCGCTTGGTCGCGATCGCGATGGTCAGTTCCAGTACATCCGCGATCGCTGTCACTTGTTCGTGATCGCGTAGGTCTAAAACCCAGTACTCTCCGCGATCGCATAGAGTAAATTCGCTTTTCAGTGATTTTTAAAGTTAAAAAACAGAATGGTTACGGGATTAAACCCATTTTTTTCCAAATTTCTTCTTCTCCACTCTTCTTGGGCGATTCTTGGAAGCCTTTTCCTCCATAACTTCATAGGTAAGTGTTCTTAACTCTGTTTTCTTTCATTTTCATCCACTATTATTAGAATCTAGGCCTAAAATCATGGATTAAAAGGTAGAAATTGGGGGTTTTGGGTAGAGTTAGGGATTTTGGGATTTTGGGGAGTTCAACCTCGTTTAGGGGTCGGATTTCAAGACAAATTGTATATTCGGGTTCGTGGGGAATGGGTGATTGAGTTTTGGTTCGAACCTCGGGTTGGACCAAGCGGGCCCGGGGTCGAATTTTGGTATTTTTGGAAGAATGATGGGAAATGCATATTTAGGCTTTGGGATTGAATTATTGAGTCATTATTGATACTGTTGAGTCGATTATGTCTAGATACTATCATTTCGGAGTTGGATTCGAGAGGGAAAGCAGTGCTAGAGGCTTGATTTGGATTCTTGGAATCGAGGTAAGTGTTTGGCATAACCCTAGATTGAGGGAATAGGTGTTGAGTCATATGTGCTACGTGTTATTATCATGTTAAATGTATAGGTGATGTGACGAGTACCTATACCTTGTTTTCAAGCATGCCCGTGAGTCATATCTTATGGTATATGTGTTTTTATTCGATATCCACTGTGTTATGAAGTAGCTTCTATTTTTGGAAATTATTCAATTGTTGGGAATACTTGGTTGGGAACACTGTTGATTAGTTGTTCGGTTGAGGATTATTTTGGTTATGTTGTACGTTCAGTGAGATTGGTTATAGTTGGGTCCTTTGCCGGGACGGTGATATTTCTATTATTTTTTCCTTGTCAGGATGTTGTAAATTATGTTTTGTATTGTGGTTCTTCCTTGCCAAATTGTTGTTCTGATTATTGTTGGGTAAGGAAGAGTGTAAAGAACGAAGGGTGATGTCGTTCCATGATTTATATTAAAAGCACGAAGGTTAATGTCGTGCCGATATAGTGAGGTAAAATCACGAAGGGTGATGTCGTGCCATGATTTATATTAAAAGCACGAAGGTTAATGTCGTGCCGATATTGTGAGGTAAAAGCACGAAGGGTGATGTCGTGCACTTATTTTGGTGAGTATGAGAGTAAAGCACAAAGGGTGATGTCGTGCACTTGTTTTGGTGAGTATGAGAGTAAAGCACGAAGGGTGATGTCGTGCACTTGTTTTGGTGAGTATGAGAGTAAAACACGAAGGGTGATGTCGTGCACTTGTTTATTCCCTTTTGTTATTCTGATACTAGACGGTTGCCATGTTCTGTTACTCAATAAGTGTTTTTCCCCTTTGTACCCTGGCATGTTCTTCCTGTATTTGTACTTAACTGTTTACTTCCTGCCGTTATTTCTATTATATATTATTGAATTGCACAGGTGTTTATTATTTGTCGTGTCCTAGCCTCGTCACTACTTCGCCGAGGTTAAGCTCGGCACTCACTCAGTACATGGGGTCGGTTGCACTGATGCTACACCTGCACTTCTTTATGTTGTGCAGATTACGGTACCGGATTCGGTGGACAGTGATCGAGGGAGTGTCCTTCAGTCCACAGGCGACACTGAGGTAGTCCTGCAGGCGTCCGCAGGCCTTGGCATTACCTCCTATCTCATTCCTCTTTAGTGATGTCTTCTCTTGTACTTCCGAGACAGTTGTATTGTTTTTTTCAGACTTTGTTTTTAGTAAAAATCTTAGACTGTTCGTGAATTTGTGACACTAGCCTTGGGGTATGTTTAAGGAAATTTGTGCGAATTATTTATTTAAGATGTTGAATTTCTTACCTTCCGCTTTCTCATATCTATTTGTTCTTATATGTCACTTATAAAAATGTTAAACAGCAAAGGAATAAATCGGAATAACTGGTAACGTTGGTTGGTCTAGCGAGTTCAATGTTAGACACCATCACGGCCTGAAGGTGGGATTTCGGGTCGTGACATGTGGTTTGAGACTACCAGGTGGTACCTCGGTAGTGATTCTGTGATACATTTCTATTACCACACTTGTGTTTTGGTTGCTTTATTTCCTTGGCAGATCATTCCTTGTTTTCTTCCGTGATGCGTTATTTGACTTAGTTCGGTGTAGCTAATCTTGGTATATTTCTTTATTATTTCATTTCTATTGTTATCATTACTGCACTGTTAAATACCTGTCCAGTTCTTGTTTACTCCAATAGAGCTTTGACATGATCTCGTCATTAGTCTATCGAGATTAGTCTTTGCACTTACTAGGTTGTGATGTACTCACGCTACGCTCTGCACAATATTTTGTGTTGATCTAGGTACCTCTTACCACCAGTCTAGGCACCAGTGAGTTGAGTCAGACTTGGAGACTTCAAGGTATACCTGTCGGCGTCCGCAGGCTTCGGAGTCACCCTCTATCTAGTCTACTTCATTTTCTTTCCCCTTTATACACACTGTTGTATAGGGACGATCATCACTACTTGTAGAGCTTGTGACTTATTATCTCCAGATTTTTGGGAAGTTTGTTTATATTGAGTTGCAAAATTTCTTTTATGATAGTTTTTGAGTATTTGAGAGTCTTATCATTATTTCAGTTATATTCTGTATGTATGTTAGTTTTACTTAGTCTTAAAGTCTAGCTGCTATCACGACATCCTACGATAGAAAATTGGGATCGTGACAGTTTGCACCATTTTTTGCGAGCACTTAAGACGTATGCATCAAAGTACAACCAATTATTTGTATGCACTTTAAACATTCTCGTATGAATTCCCCAACTAAGACAAAATATGAAACTTTAAATGCGGATGTCCTACTTTAGTCACGCACGTCTGACGTAGTGCCCGAAGTACGTCAAATTGCAAATAAGTTTTTAACTAAGGTATAACTTAAATGGTGGCCCCAAATATTAAGTGTTTATGCACTCCCCTCAAGTGACACAAACAATCCTTAAAGTACATGGTATTTAAGTTTTATTCCCGCTTAACTTATGAACAGAACTTTAAATTTAACAAGTATTTGTTCCTCGCTTGTCCTACGAGCAATATTTTTAAGTTTTAACCTTATAATTCTACCTATAAAAAAAGCGGAGGTCAACAATTAAAAACTACCCAAACAGTATCATATTTCTCTAATTTCATGAAATATTAAGCCGCTCAATTATAGGCCAACTTGCCGACACCCCTAGCTAGCAACAATCTTATGAACCAATTTCTTTTTGTTTTGCCAGTAGCGTCAATAGCTTCAATATTCTACCGTGGAAATGGGTCACAACAGTATCATGTCGGTACTATTTGTACATCATACTTCTTTATAATTTTAAATTTAAGAAAATAATTTTTTTAGATCTCTTATGTGTAAAAGACAGATCTCTTACGTAAAAAGATTATATTTTTCATGTGTAAAAAAAAATAGAATCATAAAATTAAAAATAAATTTATAAAAAACCACAAAACCAATTGACTCGTCGGTGCTATCAGTCGCCATCAAATTACGTCTATAAATTTAAGGGGATTGCAAATAATCACCCACCATAAAACTATTTACTCCCCTACCCATAAAGTATTTCCCCTACCCATTTTCTCTTTTTAGTGTCCAGCCCTTCCAACCAAATAAAGTACTAAGCTACTAAAATCAAGTCGAGCCAAGCAAATTCATGTCAAGCTAAGTTAAATTAATCCAAACCAAGTCAAATTATGTTTAGCCAAATAGGTAGGAAGAGTGGGATGGATAGGTAGGTTGGGTAATTAGATTTAATTGGATAGTATATATTATAATTAGTTTTCAAATAAGTAGAGAAGGGTAATTAGTTTATGCTTTAGGGGTATTTTGCATAAATTCTTCTAAATTTAAGTGCTCTTACTAAAGTATAAATTTTATCTTATCCATCCGTTGGTGGTGGTACTTTACCACTAATTTAGATCAAATCATTATACTTGTCATATTATCTCTTTCGACGAAATATGACTTAGCACTTGTAGTACAGTCAAATCTTATTATAACAGCCTTATTTGTTTCAAATTATTTTATTTGTTATAGCAAAATATTATTATATAAAACATATATTATAACATAACATGAAAATTAGTTTAATAAAAAGCTTGGCTCTTTTAGTGAATGCCAGTTATATAGCGATATTGTTACAGAAAAATCTGACGGTACTTAGGATAGAAAAATATGTATGATTTATAAAAATACTTCCCTTATATTAAGGATATGTTTTAAATAATTCCTTAAAAAAAATACTCTTGAGCATTATTGGTACTTTAAGTTTACAAAAAATAATACTTTTATTTTTCATCAAATATTTAACAAACGCTATTTGTCGAAATTGTGGAAAAAAAGAATTTAACTAGTAACGCTAGAAAAGTTCCATCAAATTTAAGAAACTACAGTGCAAAATTGCACTAGAGACAAAAAATAAACTAAAAATAGCAAAAGTTGCACCGAATTCTAGAAATAGACCAAAAATAGAAGAACTACAAAAATTGTACCTTTAAATGAAAGTTCTAGCTAAATTCTTTGTACTACACAGTTCCTGTCAAAAACGTACGTAGTTTGTTTATTATTTGACAATGAAAAAAAATCCTAACTTAAATAACCAAAAATGCTCGAAAGGTATATTTGAAGTACGACTTTTAACCTATTCCAAACTTACAAGCTCATCTCTATTATTTTCTCAAGTTTGTATTGAAGGTTCAAATTTCAAGGATTATAATGGAGATACGAGATTGCAAAACGACAATCTTATTTTTTCTTGTTGGTTTCTTAACTCTGGTCTCTGACGACTGTGTAGAAATTATGGAATGAATTCAAGTGATTTGGAGCTTTGAAGTCTGAGTAAAAACTCAAGAAATTAAGTTGGGATTGTATTCGGGGGTCAACTTTGATAGTTAAGAACAAACGAAGACTCGAGTAGGCATATTGCGTACTCTAGTAAAATAGACATAACTCTTTGCTCCGAACTTCATTTGGGCTATATAATATATGGTTGGAAAGCTAACTCAAGGGCTACAACTTTCATATTTTACGTTTTCCAAATTCCAAACGGAACAGGGTGAAAAACGCGCTCGAAACCGCGACCGCGTACGTGGACGCGGACTGGGGCACTGCACTGGGAAAATACCGCGACCGCGATCGTCCAAACCTGAAAAATTATCCTTTTTCGCATAGGAGAATGTATAATTGTTTGGGCCCGACCCTACTTGGTATATATACATGAAAAAATGGTATTTTGAGAGGTTGGACAGACTTTTGACACATATTCGACCTAAGGAGGAATAGACACAATAGGAGCAAGGCGGGGAATTCTTCTATGAGTTTTTTTCCTTCCTCTTCCTATTTTTCATTGTTGGTTATGACTTTTAGTATTGTAGTTTTATATACTATTATGAATAGCTAATTTATTATCTAGGGTTTTGATGGAACCTTTTGTAGGATAAATTCTTATTATGTTTTTATATAATTGAGCCAAAGTTTTATCTCTATTTGTTCAACTACATGCTTGTTGTAGTTAATTGAAGGGCCCTCAATTGGTTGCGCCTATTTAGTATCTATTTATCGGGAGAGAGTGCATATTTAGGTCGTTGTTGAACAACATCACTCCCGACGTATATAAGGGATCAATAACGAAGGGTTTAAAGGTGGGATTAGGGATAACGAAACCTTGGGTGTGATCTAAATGAGCGGTACTTAATGCCAGCTAGCGTAATTCGGGAGAATATGTCTAGTAAATTGTGATAGTTACTCGGGAGAGAATTACAACACGCGGAGCGCTCATGATCGATAGGTAATACTTAGGCAAAATTATAGAAGACGTAGCGGGAAGAATTCCGACAATTGGGGAAATCATAACTCTAGACCTCCTTAATCTTTTCTCCAACCTGTAGTATCTTTAGTGTTAATTTACTATTTTAATTTGTTAGTTAATTAGATATAATAATCTTAATATTTATAACATAGGAATTGTTCGAGCTCGCCTTCTTAGCAATATTGAACAACTGTAGCTAAGCTTTAGTTCTCTGTGGGATTCGATTCCGGACTTGTAAATCGGATTATATTTGCAACGACCGCTTAGTCCTTTTTACAAGGCATAGTTGGGCGTAATCAAATTTTGGCGTCGTTGCCGGGGAACTAACAGTATAGCTGTAGGTGTACATATTTCTAGGTTGCAAGTTTGAACTTTTATTTGTTGTTTTTGTGTATTTGATTATTTATTTATTTTTGATCTGAGAGACATGGCATCTTGGAATTATGAGAGTTTTGATGTTGGTAATTCTACTTTTGATCCTCGTTATGCATACTGTGGAGGAAACCACCCAGGGAAAAATTATCACAATATTCTCGAGAGCGAGTTATGTGCACCAACTCAATCTTATATGTGGAATGTGTGTGATATGTGTGATGGTCAAGATGGTCACTTTCATGGTTGTGCTTATATTTCTTATCTTCCCCCAACCCCTTACTTTGATGGTTTTTCTTTTTCTTGTGAAGTTAATAGGAACAAAGAACCCAGGGATGATGACCTGAAAAAGATCGAGGATATGCTAAAGTGCCTTGTTAACAAAATGATGAGATACAAATGCGGGTACAAAGGCAAGATGCAATTATTCGCAACTTGGAGGCTCAAGTTAGTCAACTAGCTGAAGCTTTTAATGCTCAATATGCCAATATTATGGATAGTAGCCGGAAGCAGCGTGCATTAGAGAAAGAAATTGAGGTGCCAATGGAGGGGTACAAAGTAGAACCCCAACACTCTAACAAGCTAGAATTTGAGGATGTCGATGTTGAAGAAGTAATACTAGAGTCAACCAAAGACGTTGAAGATACAAATATAGTTGACTCTAGTATGATTGGTGTTGAGGAGGTTAAAAATCTTGAAGTTCATGTATTTGAGCGCGTTGGACCTCATTCCAAACACTTCTCTACATTATGTTCAGATGGTGAAATGGAAACTAAGCCGTATCAGCCAATGCAAGAGTCAAAGGAAGAGGTATATGAGCTCTATATTCTGAAATTTTCAAGGCCGTCTATGCAAAGTGACATTCCTCGGTTGAAAGCCAAAAAGTTCATAAAGCATCATTTAATTTTTGGCTCGCAACAACTTATATCGCCCCAAGAGCAAGATCATAGAGCAGAATCAAAATTTGGGATCCAATTCATAAGTTGAAAGTGGAGGCAGAAAGTGATTCGCGTCGTGCCGCGACGTTAAATCAAGCGCTTGTTGGGAGGCAACCCAGCTTTACTTCTTTTTTTTTTTCTAATTGTATTATTTTTGTAGCGTCAATTTTTTTGATTTTCTAGGAGCATGGAACGCAAAGCCATTGGAAGGATGCAACAACAAACCAGATAGTTGAAACTAAGTGTGACATACCTGCACGAAGGATCAGGCCTAGGAGAAGTCTGAGTACCCCATGAGATGCTAGTGCTTCGGCCTTTGGCCTACCAGGGAGTTTCTTTTACCGTCTTGTATGTATGGGTGTGCATTGGGGACAATGTACAATTTTAAGTGTGGGGTGAGGAGTTTGTTTGGGTGACTTTCTATGCTATTTTAGTTGTGTTAGTTTAATGGAATAAATTATGTTTTTTACAAAAATAGAAAAGATTGGAATTTTCCCGGCGATGGATCCATTAGAAAATTTTCTTGAGGGATTAAGTCTAAAGAGAAAAAAAAAACAAAAAAAAGATTTTCTTCTGCTAGGTAGTGTAGTAATTCCCCCTTGATTTTTCTTTGTGTCGCGGTTCTTTTCCAAGGGTTCTGTTTGAACCGGGTGTAGTTAGCTTTTTTTTAGGAATAGGAGCCATTGTGTTGTGTTTTGAAAAGAAGAAATATTTTTTGACCGTTTTATGCCTTGAGAATAGTGAGTACTTTGGTTGTGACGCTTAGGCTCATTTTTTTACTCTTGTATAAGTATCTTAAATTGTATAAGCTTAACTTTGCTTAACTGCTTTGACTAGAGTGTCTTGATGAATCCAATCCTGAGTGAGTTATGTGCCATATTTGTGTGAGGTTTGGGTGTTATTTTGTGCATTGCATTTTGATGCCTAGAACTTGCGTCGTGTGTTTGCGAAGCGAAATAGTAGTTTTGTTCAGTTTTGGAAGTGATATATGCATTTCTTTATTGAGCCAGATATGTATATTTACCCGCCTAATTGTTATGTATCGTAGTTTACCCCTTTGATCATGTAATCCTGTTTCTTTAGAACCACATTACAAGCCTTACCCATTTTATTTGAATTAACCAACTATTTGAACCTTCTAACCTCTCATGAGCACTTGAAGTGTTATGAACTGTGCAAAAGTTAAAGTGTGGGATAATTGGTTTGACTTTTGAGTGGAACTAATGAAATAAGGAGAAAGGTGCACTGTATTGAAAAAGTAAGAGTCACTTAAATATAAAAAATAAAATAAAAAGTTGTATTGTTGTAAAAAAAAAAAGAATCCTTGATAAGTGATGGCTATTGATGTAATTGTGCTTAAAGAAGTATGGGGTAATATACATTAATGTGAAGGTGGAGTTTGGTTTGACATAAGTATGTGGTTTGAATATTAAAGTATATGTATTAAAGTGCTTAGGGAGGTGTAGTCACTCTTATAATGTATCCTACCCGTCCCGCAACCTACATTACAACCAAATAAAGTCCTACTAGATCCTAGACTGAATGAACTCGATTAGTAGAGTAGTACACTACGGGCAAGTCTATGGTGCATCTTTTGTGTCATATGAATGTTATTTCTGAGAGTGAGTGAATTCTTTCTATCTTGAGTTGCTGAGTGTTCTTAAATTTTATTGTGTGGAACTACTCTCTTTTATCGTGTGAGGGCACTTGATTCATGAAGGAAAAGGTAATGTCAGTGACCTCTATGTTAGAGTAAGTGGGTGAGTTGTGAATAATGCGTGGTACTTGTGAGTCAAAGCTTGAGGTGAGGATGTTACGCTTTTGTGCTTAGTCTATTTTAAATACTCTTGGTGTGATGAGTTAGGAGAATTGTTTAAAAAAGGCCGTGTCTATATAAAATGTAGTTTGATTACTCGAGGACGAGAAATGGTTTAGGTGTGTGGTGTTTATGATAGGCTATAATTTAGTATTTTAGTCGCTTGTTACACTCTAATTTACTGCACTTTAATTGAGTTTGAGCTTTAATCACTAGTTTTTTGCACTTATTGTGTGTTTTATGCCTTGTAGGAGTGATTTCGAGCTATGTAGATATTATGGAATGAATTAAAGTGATTTGTAGCTTTGAAGTCTGAGTAAAAGCTCAAGGAATTAAGTCGGGATCGTATTCGGGGGTCAAATTTGATAGTTAAGAACAAACAAAGACTCGAGTAGGTATATTGCGCATTGTCTAGTAAAATAGACATAACTCTTTGCTCCGAAATCCATTTGGGCAATATAATATATGGTTGGAAAGCTAACTCAAGGGATACAACTTTCATGTTTTACGTTTTTCCAAATTCCAAACGGATCAGGGTGAAAAACACGGTCGAAACTGCGACCGCCAACTTGGACGCAGACTGAGGCAGTGCACTGTGAAAATACAACGCCCGGACCGCAAGTGCGATCGTCCAGACCTGAATAATTGTCCTTTTTTGTGTAGGAGAAGGTATAATTGTTTGGTACCGTCCCTACTTGGTATATATACATGTAAAAATGGTATTTTGAGAGGTTGGACAGACTTTTGAGACGGATTCGACCTAAGGAGGCAGAGACACAATAGGAGCAAGGCAGGGAATTCTTTTATGAGTTTTTTTCCTTCCTTTCCTATTTTTCATTGTTGATTATGACTTTTAGTATTATAGTTTTATATACTATTATGAATAGCTAATTTGTTATCTAGGGTTTTGATGAAACCTTTTTGTAGGATAAATTCTTGTTATGTTTTTATATAATTGAGCCAAAGTTTTATCTCTATTTGTTCAACTACATGATTGTTGTAGTTAATTGAAGGGCCCTCAATTAGCTGTGCCTATTTAGTATGTATTACTCCGGAGAAAGTGCATATTTAGGTCGTTGTTGAACAACATCACTCCCGACGTATATGAGGGATCAATAACGAAGGGTTTAAAGGTGGGATTAGGGATAACGAAACCTTGGGTGCGATCTAAGTGAGCCGTACTTAATGCCAGCTAGCGTAATTCGGGAGAATATGTCTAGTAAATTGTGGTAGTTACTCGGGAGAGAATTACAACACGCAGAGCGCTCATGATCGGTAGATAATACCTAGGCGAAATTATAGAAGATGTAGCAGGAAGAATTCCGACAATTGGGGAAATCATAACTCTAGACCTCATTAATCTTTTCTCCAACCCGTAGTATCTTTAGTGTTAATTTACTATTTTAATTTGTTAGTTAATTAGATATAAGAATCTTAATATTTATAACATAGGAATTGTTCGAGCTCGCCTTCTTAGCAATATTGAACAGTTGTAGCTAAGCCTTAGTTCTCTGTGGGATTCGACTCCGGACTTGTAAACCAGATTACATTTGCAACGACCGCTATAGTCCTTTTTACAAGGCATAGTTGGGCGTGATCAAATTTTGGCGCCGTTGCCGGGGAACTAACGGTATAGCTGTAGATGTACATATTTCTAGGTTAAAAGTTTGAACTTTTATTTTTGTTTTCGTGTATTTGATTATTTATTTATTTTTAATTTTTTATTTTTGATCTGAGAGACATGGCATCTTGGAATTATGAGGGTTTTGATGTTGGTAATTCTACTTTTGATCCTCGTTTATGCATACTGTAGAAGAAACCACCCAGGGCAAAATTATCACAATATTCTCGAGAGCGAGTTATGTGCACCAACTCAATCTTAGGTGTGGAATGTTTGTGATATGTGTGGTGGTCAAGATGGTCACTTTCATGGTTGTGCTTATATTTCTTATCTTCCCCCAACCCCTTACTTTGATGGTTCTTATTTTTCTTGTGAAGTTAATAGGAACAAAGAACTCAGGGATGGTGACCTGAAAAAGATCGAGTATATGCTAAAGTGCCTTGTGGAGCAAAATGATGAGATACAATTGCGGGTACAAAGGCAAGATGCAACTATTCGCAACTTGGAGGCTCAAGTGAGTCAACTAGTTGAAGCTTTTAATGATCAATATGCCAATATTATGGATAGTAGCCAGGAGCAGCGTGCATTAGAGATGGAAAGTGAGGTGTCAACGGAGGGGTACAAAGTAGAACCCGAACACTCTAACCAACTAGAATTTGAGGATGCCGATGTTGAAGAAGTAATACTAGAGTCAACCAAAGATGTTGAAGATACAAATTTAGTTGACTCTAGTGTGATTGGTGTTGAGGAGGTTAAAAATCTTGAAGTTCATGTATTTGAGCACGTTGGACCTCATTCCAAACACTTCTCTACATTATGTTCAGATGGTGAAATGGAAACTGAGCCGTATGAGCCAATGCAAGAGTCAAAGGAAGAGATAGATGAGCTCTATATTCTGAAATTTTCAAGGCTGTCTAGGCAAAGTAACATTCCACGGTTGAAAGCCAAAAAGTTCATAAAGCATTATTTAATTTTTGGGTCGCAAAAATTTATATCACCCCACGAGCATGATCATAGAGCAGAATCAAAACTTGGGGTCCAATTCATAAGTTCAAAGTGGAGGCAGAAAGTGATTCGCGTCGTGCCGCGACGTTAAATCAAACGCTTGTTGAGAGACAACCCAGCTTTACTGCTTTCTTTTATTTTATTTTGTTTTGTCTTTTTGTTTTTTTTCTAATTGTATTATTTTTGTAGTATCAATTTTTTTGATTTTCTAGGAGCATGGAACGCAAATCCATTGGAAGAATGCAACAACAAACCAGATAGTTGGAACTAAGTGTGAGGTACCCACACAGAGGATCAGGCCTGGGAGAAGTGTGAGTACCCCATGAGATACTAGTGCTTGGCCTTTGGCCTACTAGGGAGTTTTTTTTACCCTCTTGTATGTATGAGTGTGCATTGGGGACAATGCACAATTTTAAGTGTGGGGTGAAGAGTTTGTTTGGGTGACTTTCTATGCTATTTTAGTTGTGTTAGTTTAATGGAATAATTTATTTTTTTACAAAAATAGAAAAGATTGGACTTTTTCGGACGATGGATCTATTAGACAATTTTCTTAAGGATTTAAGTCTAAAGAAAAAAAATACAAAAAAATATTTTCTTTTGTTAGGTAATGTAGCAATTCCCCCTTGATTTTTCTTTATGTCGTGGTTCTTTTTCAAGGGTTTTGTTTGGACCGGGTGTAGTTAGTTTTTTTTTCGGAATAGGAGCCATTACATTGTGTTTTGAAATGAAGCAATATCTTTTAACTTTGTTATGCCTTGAGAATAGTGAGTACTTTGATTGTGACGCTTAGGCTCACTTTTTGAATCTTGTATAAGTATCTTAAATTGTATAAGCTTAACTTTGCTTAACTGCTTTGACTAGAGTGTCTTGATGAATTCAATCCTGAGTGAGTTATGTGCCATGTGTGTGTGACGTTTGGGTGTTATTCTGTGCATTGCATTTTGATGCCTAAAACTTGCCCCGTGTGTTTGCAAAGCGAAATAGTAATTTTGTTTAGTCTTGGAAGTGATATAGGTGTTTCTTTGTTGAGCCAGATATGTATATATTACCCGCCTAATTGTTATGTGTCGTAGTTAACCCCTTTGAGCATGTAATCCTATTTCTTTAGCAACCACATTACAAGCCTTCCCCATTTTATTTGAATTAACTATATATTTGAACCTTCTAACCTCTCATGAGCAGTTGAAGTGTTATGAACTGTGTAAAAGTTAAAGTGTGGGGTGGTTGATTTGACTTTTGAGTGGAACTAATGAAATAAGGAGAAATGTGATGTGCTTTGAAAAAGTAAGAGCCACTTAAGTAAAAAAAAATAAAGAAAAGAAAAAAAAAGTTGTATTGCTGTGAAAAAAAATTCATTGATTAGTGGTGACTCTTGTTGTAATTGTTCTTAAAGAAGTATGGGGTAATATACATTGATGTGAGGCGGAGTTTGGTTTGACATAAGTATGTGGTTTGAATATTAAAGTATATGTATTAAAGTGCTTAGGGAGGTGTAGTCACTCTTATATCTAAACGTATCTTACCCGTACCGCAGCCTATATTACAACCAAATAAAGTCCTACTTGATCCTAGACTGAATGAACTCGATTAGTAGAGTAATACACTACGGGAAAGCCTATGGTGCATATTTTGTGGCATATGAATGTTATTTCTGAGAGTGAGTGAATTCTTTCTATCTTGAGTTGTTGAGTGTTCTTAAATTTTATTATGTGGAACTACTCTCTTTTGTTGTGTGAGGGCACTTGATTCATGAAGGAAAGATAATGTCAGTGATCTCTATGTTAGAGTAAGTGGGTGAGTTATGAATAATGCGTGGTACTTGTGAGTCAAATCTTGAGGTGAAGATGTTGCGCTTTTGTGCTTAGTCTATTTTAAATACTCTTGGTGTGATGAGTTAGGAGAATTGTTTAAAAAAAGGTCGTGTCTATATAAAATGTAGTTTGATTACTCGAGGACGAGCAATGATTTAAGTGTGGGGTGTTGATGATAGGCTATAATTTCATAGTTTAGTCGCTTGTTACACTCTAATTTACTGCACTTCAATTGAGTTAGAGCTTTAATCGCTAGTGTTTTGCACTAATTGTGTGTTTTATGCCTTGTAGGAGTGATTCCAAGCTATGTAGATATTATGGAATGAATTCATGTGATTTGGAGATTTGAAGTCTGAGTAAAAGCCCAAGGAACTAAGCTGGTATCGTATTCGGGGGTCAAATTTGATAGTTAAGAACAAACAAAGACTCGAGTAAGCATGTTACGCACTGTCTAGTAAAATAAACTCTTTTCTCCGAACTTCATTTGGGCTATATAATATATGGTTAGAAAGCTACTCAAGGGCTACAACTTTCATGTTTTACGTTTTTCCAAATTCCAAACAGAACAGGGTGAAAAACGCGCTCGAAACCGCGACCGCGGACCTGGACGCTGACTGAGGCAGTGCACTGAGAAAATACCGCGCCCGGACCGCGACGGCGATCGTCCAGACCTGAAAAATTGTCCTTTTTCGCGTAGGAGAAGGTATAATTGTTTGGGACTGACCCTACTTGGTATATATACTTGAAAAAATGGTATTTTGAGAGGTTGGACAGACTTTTGACACAGATTCGACCTAAGGAGGCAGAGACACAATAGGAGCAAGGCGGGGAATTCTTCTACGAGTTATTTTCCTTCCTCCTCCTATTTTTCATTGTTGGTTATGACTTTTAGTATTGTAGTTTTACATACTATTATGAATATCTAATTTTTTATCTAGGGTTTTGATGGAGCCTTTTGTAGGATAAATTCTTGTTATGTTTTTATATAATTGAGCCAAAGTTTTATCTCTATTTGTTCAACTACATGTTTGTTGTAGTTAATTGGAGGGCCCTCAATTAGTTGTGTCTATTTAGTATGTATTACTCGGGAGAGAGTGCATATTTAGGTCGTTGTTGTACAACATCACTCCCAAAGTATATGAGGGATCAATAACGAAGGGTTTAAAGGTGAGATTAGGGATAGCGAAACCTTGGGTGCGATCTAAGTGAGTCGTACTTAATGCCAGCTAACGTAATTCGGAAAAATATGTCTAGTAAATTGTGGTAGTTACTCGGGAGAGAATTACAACACGCAGAGCGCTCATTATCGGTAGAGAATACTTAGGCGAAATTATAGAAGACGTAGCGAGAAGAATTCCGACAATTGGGGAAATTATAACTCTAGACCTCCTTAATCTTTTTTCTCCAACCCTTAGTATCTTTAGTGTTAATTTACTATTTTAATTTGTTAGTTAATTAGATATAAGAATCTTAATATTTATAACATAGAATTGTTCGAGCTCGCCTTCTTAGTAATATTAAACATCTATAGCTAAGTCTTAATTTTCTGTGGGATTCGATTCTGGAATTGTAAACCAGATTATATTTGTAACGATCACTTAATCCTTTTTACAAGGCGTGATCAACAGACAACATCTTCAGTTATGCAATGCCCAAACGTTGTTTGATCTGCGGACCAAAGTCGTAAACCTTGTCTGATTGAGCAAGAGATTTGGAAACACTCTCATCTCTTGGCTCCTGCCACCAACTTTTGACACTTTGCCTCTATGCTAAAATTTCCACATTTCTCATAAGTAGGGAACTAACTATAAAAAGGAATTAATGCCACGTCTAAAAATCCAAAGCTTTCCCCACCAAAGTATGGCTTCTATCCCAACTCTCCTTCCAACAATTTTAGGCAATCTATGAATTCTTTCTTGGCTGTTTCTTGCTCCTCCCCTTTTGTAGTCCATACTCTCCTTCCAGTGTCATTTATCTGCATTTAAACCCCTACCCCACCCCACCCCACCCCCCACAAAAAAAAAAAGAAAAAAAGAAATGATCATTGTCTCAACATCATAGTTAAATTTCTAGAAATCTAACCTTTAAATAGGTGTGTGAACGATATTTGGTTGAAGGTGCAAAAAGGGATATGAAGATGAAGTTGGAAAAGATAATATACATGTTGGAAAGTCTAAAGTTGTCTAATATAAATTAATAATCACAATTAATAACCTGGAAATAAAATAAAGAAAGAGCTACTATAGACGTGTCAAAATTAAAATTACTACTCCTCCTGTTATATTTTGTGAACATACGTATTTGACTGGCCATAAAGTTTAAAAAATAAAAAAAATTAGAATTTGTAATTTTAAACATGTCACAATATTTTTGCGATTATATAATTATATCATTGAGAAAAAAAATAAAAATTAATTTTAAATTACTACCAAATATTATAATGGTATTGATGGAACATATTAAAAAGGGAAAGAATTTTATATAAAATATAAGAGAGGTAGTAATTTATAGTAAAATATTTATACTGGCCACTGAGTCAAATCTTTTTAATACTCCCTTTGTTTCAATATACGCATTTTTTTTAGTTTGTTTGAAAGAATATTTCTTTATATATCTAATACGTAATTTTTTAACTCCTATTTTTCACATGCCATATTTAAAATCACAAAATTCAAAGATATTTTAGTACATTATATATATTTTTAGTTTAAAGCCACATAAGTTAAAAAATAATTCTGACTCTCATCCCAAACATACTCACATAGGCATCCAAAAGAACAACTTCTCCAGCCATTTTTTGCTCAACAAAATGGAATTGAGTCATTGAAATATATATATACTACTCACGACATAAATAAGCAATTTGATTTATTATTTCCTCAACATTTTGAATGTGTTGTCAATAATTTCTTTTGATTTTATTTACCACATAAAAATATAGTGAAGTTAAACTTTTTTATAAGTTTCGATATTTTTTGGTTGTTGCGATTATAAAGAATAATATTAAAAGTGATTCCGAAGAAAAGCTGGTTGTGAAATGCTATTATAAAAAAAATAACTGTTATAAAAAAGTTCACCTATAATACTTTTTGAGATTAATGTGATCTAATATAATTGATATTGATCTGCTCATGATACTTGGGAAACTGAACTTGATGCGCTTGTTTCTTCCAATAAGGACTAGTTAAGTGACGAGATTAAGCAAGTAATTTAACTCAACTAATGATATACTAATACTAATGATAAGATGGAATGAGTCGCAAGAACATTGGAGAACATGGTAGGACATGAATGTAAACTCGCAAATAGAAAAAAGAAATAAAACATTTAGGGCTTGTCCTCACGGTCGATGAAGTTAGGAAAAAATATGAGATGCAAAGTTTAAAAGGAAAAAAAAAGTTAAAATATTTTTTTTTAAAGGCCTAAGGCTGAACAATAACTACTAATTCATCAGTTAAGATATTCCCGAAAAATTCAAAACTAATCAGACGTAAAAGTTTTCTTTCATCTCGCTCAGATAGGTACACCAAATAAGGAAAGGAGTTCTTTATTTTCAAACTCTAGAAAATCGCAAAATAAAAAGATCCCCCTCCCCCTCCCACGCACACACACCAAAAACGTATAGGAAGCTTTCTCCTCGTACGTCTAGAGAAAAATACCGTTATAAGTAAAGCTACTCAATACTTATACGGGTGGGAAATACATAGCAGGCCGTCCATGATGCACTAATTGTGACAAGCACGAGTTGATTCACGCCTCACCATTAGTAAATTTCTTGAAAACAATAAACCAGTGTAAAAGGGAACAGGGGCTATGTCTACAAACCCAAAGACATCTTCTCCAAAGTAAAGTTTGTTTCCAAGTTCTACTTCTAACAACTTAGACCACTCTACAAGTTCTTTCTTGCCAGTTTCTTGCTCTTCTGCTGCCTCCATCCATACCTTTATACTTGACTCACATACCTATATTATCGTTAGATTAAAAGATGTCAAAATGCTTACAAGCTTTGTACTATAAGACCTCATGTTTTTCTTAATACTTTTTGGTGCTTTAAATAGACTTTAACTTTTGTACGCTAACTGTGTATAAATTCTTTTTGTTTTTACACTTATGTTAAAGTGTGTCTTGTAACAACATGTAACTATTTATGACAAGTATAGTTACTATTTTATGAGAAGCATAATTTGGTAAACTAAAAGATTACGTAAATGATATGTTACAATTGGTTTTTTTTTTTTAAGTCATCACCTTCAGGCTGGAGCCTTCGATGTGGGAGTTAGGCAAGACCCCTACCATGTCTATATATAAACAAAAGAGTACAAAATAGAGGGGGACATGGACCTTACCTTTAAAACTAATGAAAGAAAGGAAAGCTTAGTTCCTTTCATTAATTCGAACTATACAATCAGCTTACAAAAAAATTACATTTATCATATCTTCTTTTCACGGAAGGAAGTTGCCGGCCATCTATCTAGTTGAAATAGTCCCTTAGCCTCTCTTGGCATCTGTTGGAGAGAGTGATATAAGGTGTCAGTTCCACTAGAAGATGCTAACTTAGCGAGGAAATCCGTCACTTGATTTGCTTCTCTGAAGCAATAAGAAATCTGTATAGTAGCGTTTCTAAGAGCATACGTAGTATCCATGATGATATTCTTTAATTTAAGGTTGTTGGTTCCCTTGTTGATAAGCATATTGGAAATAATCATGGAATCCAATTCAATATGAATCATGCTTAACCCATGTTGAGTGCACCATTTAGTGCCAAAGTTGGTCGCCATTGCTTCAGGTTGATTATTACTGCTACAGTGCATAAGGAAAGAAAATGCCATCAGAATTTCTCCATCACTGTCTCTGACAACACCTCCGATGCCAGCATTTCCATTTTATCTGATAAAGCTTCCATCTATATTGAGTTTGATCATCCCCATCATCGGCTTATTCCAAGTGACTTACTTGATATTCACTGTATGTTGAAGTCTTTCAATCATATTACATTATAGCTAGGATAGGTAATTTGAAGCGCTACTTGAATGTGCCACATGGTTTGAAATTCCATCCTACTTTTCGTAGAATTTGTTTTGGCTCCCCATATTTACATGACGTCCAGCTTTTCCGAAATTCCCAGCAGATGACCACTGGAGCAATATGTAATAGAAGCTTGTGTATAGCATTTTTGGGACTAAAGTCTCACCATTCCTTGATAAATTTGTTGATCGGCAACTGGTGGTGAATGATTCCCAAAGGAGCACCAATGTATTTTCAAATATGCCTAGCTGTTTCTCCCTCCACAAAGGTATGTTGAATAGAATCATTGTTAGGCATTTGATAGTAACTACATCTAGAGGTTATTTGATTTCCAAATCTAACAAGTACTTCATCAAAATGGAGTTTGCTTAAACACAATCTCCAAGTAAGAAATGAGAATTTAAAGGGGATAGAATTATGCCAAAGCTTACTGAAGAACATGTTTGTAGGTATCTGATTCTGGATAGTATGCCAGGCGGATTTATTAGAGTATTGGCCATCTTCAGTTATATTCCATACAGCATCATCTGCATCAGTTGGTTGGCCAATGTTGATGTTGCTAATAACTTCCACCATTTGATTTGTAAGAGTGTTGCGCAGCTTATTCATGTCCCAGCCACCGTTGCTAATAAATTCGCGAACATTGGTTTTTATTACCAATGGTGGTAACAATATTAGCATTGTTATAAGCCAGAGGACCTGTCATTGTCCAATTGTCCCACCAAAAATTACAATCACCAGAGTTAATAAGCCAAATGATGTTGCCATTTGCTTTGTCTCTAGCCAATAGCAGGTATTTCCAAGCATGTGAGTTACCCGAGATCCATTTCTTTTTAACAGGATGACTTCTTGGACAGTATTTAGCTCTAAGGAAATCAGCCCATAATGAAGGTTTTGCTCTAAACCTCCACCATCTCTTGATAGTTAATGTGTTAGAGATATCTTCAAGACTTTTAATACCAATGCCACCTTCATCTTTAGGAAAGCACAAGTTTTTTCAGGAGCTCCAGTGATAATTCCTTTCTTTCCCCCGGTGGTTCCCCGAAGGAACCTAGCTATGTACTTCTCAATAAGGTTCAAAGTGCCTTTGGGAAGGTTTAAAGCAGTAAGCGTTTAAGTAGGACATAGACTATAAAACACTCTTGATGAGAACCACTCTACCACCATAGGTTAACATTTTACCTTGCCATCCATTCAATCTCTTAACAACTTTGGTAACCATGTTATCAAAGAAGCATATCTTTTTTCTACCAAAATTGGACAACCAAGAATAAGTGAAAGGGAAACTCTTGTCCATAAATCATGTGCAATCTATCAATCTGTTGATTCTATAAGCACTAACTTTAGAACCACTGAGAAAGAAGCTTTTATCCTTGTTGAGAAGCTGACCCGATACCTTTTCATACTTTCTGATTTCTTTCATCACCATATTGATAGTTTTTGAGTTACCACCACAAAATATAACAATGTCGTCATCATAAGCTAGGTGATTAATTTGAGGACCTATCTTGTTCATAGAGAAGCTAGTGAAGTTCTCCTTATGAATGAGATTTTTCAGAGATCTAGTCAATACTTATGCAGCAAGAATAAAGAGAGAGGGGGATAAATGATCCCCTTGCTTGAGACCCTGTGAAGAAGTAAAGAGGCCATGTATAGTTTCATTAATAATAAGTGAGTACCAGACATTCGAGGCCATTCTCCAAATCATATCCTACCATTCTTTGTAGAAGCAAAGTTATTTAGGACATCAATAAGGAATCTCCAGAAAAGCCTATCATAGGCTTTAGCCATGTCAAGTTTCATAACAATATTCCCTCCCTTGTTAGGTTTGGAGATATCATGAATGATCTCCTGAGCTAGCATCACATACTAGTCTCCCAGAGACAAATCCACTTTGATTTTCAAAGATTAGCTTAGATAGAAGAGAGTCTACCCTTCTGGACAAGAGTTTTGAGATGATCTTACTAGTGCAATTACTTAGACTAATAGGTCTAAGCTCTTTAAATCTGGAAGGAGAATCTACCTTGGGAATGAGAGCATGCAGGTGTGGTAATAAAATTTAGTGAGGTTCTTCCCTTTAAAGAAATATGTGACAAATTCAATGATGTCATGCGTGAGGATATCCCAATTAGCTTGAAAAACTTTCCCACTAAACCCATCAGGTCCAACAGAGCTATCAATGCTCATACTGAAGACAGTCTCTTTGATTTCCTCTTCCAAAGGCATCATAATCAACATCTCATTATCTTCCTCTGTAATAAGGTTAGGGATGCAATTAAGGATATTATTGCTCACAGTAGGTTACTGGTCTAGATTGAAGAATCTTTTAAGGTTCTTGACAACATCCTTAGCAATTTTTTCATCACCTTGTATCCATCTATCTCTGTGATTCTTAATTCTATGTAGTTGAAGTCTTCTTCTCCTATCTCTCGGGATACTGTGTGTGAACAACTAATTTTTGACCACACCCAAATTCTATACTATTTTGCTGTAAATATTAATTCTAGGTCTAATATTAATATTTTAAATTTTTATCTTACTCTTAATAGGTTTTATTTAAGAAAATCAAAAACAACAAAAATATTCACATTCTTAGAATATAAGATTTGCTCATATATATATATATATATATATATATATATATATGTCAACTTGGTTTCTTCTAATTTAAATGTAAGTTATAGTAGTATTTTTTGTGCGCACAATGTGCTCAATGTTATTTATTTACCGCTTTGATATTTGTTTGAACTGTATTTAAACTTCCTTCTTACGCCTCCTTTCTGAGTCTTTTAAAAATTGGTGCACACGTTCGCGTGGCCCACCTTTCTGTTAGAGGTCATACCAAGTAAGAAATACGGGGATGGACTAGCCACTAGGCCGGATAGCCTTTCGTGCTACCGGTACGTCGCTCCCACCCCGACTCGGGTTGTCCGCTCGGGTAGCCAAGGTCTAGAACAAAACCTCAGGTTTAACCCTAGAATGACAAAACCTCATGCCGGATCCCTAGTAGGAACGATTATCTGCATCATGTGCATTTTGACTTAGGGGACTCAACACAGGGGTTGGGTCCGTCTAGGACAGGTGTACCCGAAACAAAAAGACCATCCTGATGCATCCTACTTGCTATATGTGCATTATTTGTCTCGGTTTGTTGTTGACCGGCTAAAGAAAAAAAGAAAAACAATAGAAAAACCAAGAGTGAGGAAATATAGAAATTTACCAGTGTTAAAAAAAAAAATTGATATTTGAAAAATACCTCGGAACTCTGTCAAAATTTTTCGAAAAAAAAAAAAAGAAGAATTTCAAAATAAGTCAAAATAATTTTTCTTTAGTTATGTCAAAACATTACGAACTACGCGGGTCTGATTCTCACCGGATGTGAGATACGTAGGCAACCTCCATAGGGTTCGGCCCCGTTTTTTTAAAAAAAAATATGTGTCTAGTTTATTTATTTATTTATTATTATTATTATTTTTCTTTTTTCTCTCTCTCTTAATCAAAAAAAAAATAAACAAACTCAGCTTCGGTTAATCTCCAACTGTTTTTGTCGGAATAGCCTTAGAACATCTTCAGAATTGTCGAAGGGTTGTTTTCGTAAGAACAGACATGTCTGTCAATTGGTCATCACTTTTACCGTCATCCCCGACCCTAAAGTTATCTTTGGAAATACAAAAGGGTCACAATTTCAAAGATAGCCCCCTTTTTCGTTGATTTTTCTTAAAATTGAGTTATACACAAAAGATTGTTTTAAAAAATGAGTGCATTGGTTCTATCTTTTGAGGCTAGTGTT
>ML401452.1:0-31649 GCA_005239525.1 Nicotiana knightiana | reverse complement strand
GATTTATATTTGCAACGCCCGTTTAGTCTTTATAGAAGACATAGTTGAGCGTGATCATGGTCCATCAGTGACTATGTCCCAGAGTTCATAGTCCTCTCCAATAAGGTGATCCGTCATTCTATTCTTCCACCAAGAATAGTACTGGCCACTGAAGAGTGGTGGCCTTGCAGTTGTGTGACCTTCCCAGTTCCCAGGTGGTGCACTCATCTTGATATTTTCCAAGGTGTTAGCCTTTTCAAGGATAACTTGCTCTGATACCAATTGTTGTTTTAGACTTCAATACTACACAATATTATAAGTTAATTGTGCAGTACCCACTTTTCGAGTGCTGTCGAATAAGAAGAACCTGGTTCTTCTTGGTGTACTACTTACTGCTATTTGCGGAATAATAAGGCAGTAAAGACACATATATTTTACGTGGAAAACACCTGGCTCAAAAGGTGAAAAAACCACGACCTACTCCTCAATAGGATTTGCTCAAACACTTCACTAAACACTCTGATCCAAACAGACTTACAAAATAAACGCTTTTGTAATCCTAGGACTAACTCTAATCCTCTTTGTATCAACTAGCCTCTAACTAATTTCTACAGGCTTCAAGCTAACTCTAACTTGAACAGTGTGTACCTATTACAATTTGCTTCTAAGAAAGCTGAAAAGATACAATGTTAAAACTCCTACTACAACCAACTAGATTCAATGATAAACGATGGAACTGTTTCTTCTAGTTGAACTGTAGCCTATGCACAATACTTATGTTTGCAAATAACCTGGGAATTTTGCTTACAGAACTTGATTCAATTTAGTCTTTGTGCGTCTTTTTGTTGTTGTCACTTTCAACAGTAATACTTTGAGTATTTATAAAGTCAGTTGTTGAGTTCTGGTCCGATTCTACCTGGGAGAACAAGTTCTTATCAAACTCAACTTCCTTCCTTTGTTTCTGTCCTTGCTAAATTCAACTTCTATTCTTTTCAGCAGTTGCAATCTTTTCGTGTTAGGAGACATCCTGTTAGTTCTTTGATACTCAGCAATCACTGATATCTCCTATGCTTGTACGATTCTTGTGCCAACTGCTCCGTTCAGGTGTGTATACTCTGATGGACCTGGTTCAACTTGCCAATATTTGTCAATCTTCAAAAACCATTCAGTGACATGGGCCAACAAGGTGATTAAGCCATGGTTGTGTACGCAATGCACCGTAACGACGAGCATCTCGGCCACGGTCGTGGTCAAACCATCAGAAAGCCTCTACAGCAAAGCATACGCCAAGGCGGTTAGGTAGGTTAACCTAAAGTGTAAATAGTAGATTAAAGAACCCTGGCTAAGGACCACTGGGTAAGGGGTAACACCTAATATATATACACGATAAGAGAAGGATAGATGGGGACTTTTCTTTTTATTCTTTTTTGGGTCTTCTCTGAAGAGGTCTACCCAATACTCAAGAGAGGGTTCAAAACCTTATTACTGATCCTTGTAATCATCATCACGAAATCAAAAAAGAGATATTCCGTAGCCGTTAATGGTGCATCTTCTCGTTCTTCTCTATCATATATTGTGAGATGATATCATTGCGAATGTAAGACCATCATTTCCATTTGACATCTTTTATGATCTTAATGAGTTCTCAAACTTAACCATTTTCGATTTTTCTCACTTAATATTCTTCGATCTAGAGTTAATTATCTTTGGTTAGGATTTATCCCCCCCTTTCCCCCCCTATCCTCTTATTAATTCGTTTTAAGAAAAGGTTTAACACTTTTTTGGTAAAATAATTTGGCGTCTTCTGTGGGGATTTTCTAACCAAAGCCTTAGTTCCCTCTAGATCCACCAAACCAACAAAGGATAAATCCTTACAGGAGACCGGAGCTATGCCTGGCTTATACACAACACCTACGTTGCGCCACAACAGCAACTCTAGTGCATTGCGAGCGTAAGACTTTGTAGCTGGGTTGTGACTATTGCACATCAAGCGCACCCGTAATCTCACTTCCAGGTTAGAACCCCACACATACCACCTTCACCACTTACTATATGGGACGATGTTTATTGTATAACTTACTGTTAAAATACTCTTCGTCTGTGCATTTGTGGTACAACTTATGTTCCTATTATCTCGGCGCGTCAGGGACTGAAACAAACTGGGACTCGAGCTCGAGGTCCTAACGGGTGGAGCATATCATCCACCTACGAGACGCTCGAGCTCAAGTAATGACGAGGCTGGATGTGAAGCCGATGTCAGGTCTAAAGAGTGCAACCGGCGAGGTAAACGTGACCAATCTCCCTCATCATCAGCTAACTAGCCGACCAAGGGTATGAATGATTCCTTACACCTCTAACCCGCTATTCCTTTTACAAAAGAAGTGAAACAAAGAATAGGGACGCCCCCCCAAATACGCGAGCAAAGGCTAGCCAATATACCGGCTCTAAATTCCTCCTTACAGCAACAGGCAAACCGGGAAAAATCCCCTCACACCATACCATAATGCAGATAACAGACAAATGGCTCAGAATGAACCAGCATAATTAAGAAACAATCTCCATAAGCAGGGGACTTTACGGCAAGCTCAAAACAACCTAACACAATCAGAACGTGAGTACCAGGAGCTCGCCCGTGTATTCGCCATGGCGATGCAATGCCAACTCACCCGACCATATACATCAAATCATATCTGAACTTCTAAGCAGTGAATTCATCACCCGCCCCGTCGACGGTCTCTCCAGACCGAGCGATGAAGGGACTATATAGACTGGGACTCACACGAACATGTGCATAAACCGCAACGACGCATGAAATTCTCCAATGAAAGCAAGGCAGCATGCGACATTCTTACACCACTCTATTGAACCTATGAATCGCCAAAGAAAAAACTCGGCCTCGCTCAAATCAAAAAACATTCGACCTTGCTCGAATATAGAGAAATTTGACCTCGCTCGAATAAAGCAAAATTTGACCTCGCTCGAATAAAGCAAGACTCGACCTCGCTTGAATATAGAGAAATTCGACCTCGCTCGAATACAGCAAGACTCGACCTCATTCGAATCAAACAAGATTCGACCTCGCTCGAATATAGAGAAATTCGACCTCGCTCAGATAAAGAAAAACTCGACCTCGCTCGAGTCGCCAAAGTAAATTCGACCTCGCTCGAAGCAAGTAAATTCGACCTCGCTCGAATTAAGTAAATTCAATCTCGCTCAAATCAATCAAGATTCGACCTCGCTCAAATATAGAGAAATTCGACCTCGCTCGAATAAAGAAAAACTCGACCTCTCTCGAGTCGCCAAAGTAAATTCGATCTTGCTCGAATAAAGCAAAATTCGACATTGCTCGAATCAAGCAAGATTCGACCTCGCTCGAATATAGAGAAATTCGACCTTGCTCGAATAAATAAAAACTCGACCTCGCTCGGTCGCCAAAGTAATTTCGAACTCGCTTGAACCGCCAAAGTAAAATTTGACCTCGCTCGAGTCGCCAAAGTAAATTCAACCTCGCTCGAATAAAGCAAAATTCGACCTCGCTCAAATCAAGCAAGATTCAACTTCGCTCGAGTCGCCAAATTAAATTTGATCTCGCTCGAATAAAGTAAATTCGACCTCGCTCGAATAAAGTAAATTCGACCTCGCTCGAATCAAGTAAATTCGACCTTGCTCGAATCAAGTAAATTGGACCTCGCTTGAATAAAGCAAGGTTTGGTCCCACCAAATTCCCAATTTAAAGATCGGGACTCATCACGAGAGAGTCCGAAGACCCTTTTCAAAAAGGGAAAAGAAGGAAAAAAAGGAGAGCCAGAGACATACAACCAAATACAAACTGAATCTTATTCGAAACATACATACATTCAGCATTTTACAAGAGGCCGAAACAGGCCCAAAAAAAAAAAACAACGAACAACAGCAAAGAAAAGAACAAAAAAACCAAGTACCAAAAGACTACAAAAATTTCCACTCTGCCGTATCTTTGACATCATCCGCGCCAGCACTATCACCATCAAAAGAGAGCTCATCTTCAATCTCAGCACCCCCATCGAACTCCAGTTTTGTAGGATTGTAGCCGCGGGAAAGACGAGCCTCGCGCGCCTTCACTCGAGCATCCTCAAAAGCAGCCTTAGAGATACTTCCCGCCATCCACAAATCGTTATATATATCTCGTTGGGCCTCAACATGGACCCATATATCATACAGACGTCGGGGGGCAGCAACAGGGGCAGACTCATATGAGGCCTAAGCTAGCAACTGCGCCTTCTCAGCTTCGAGAGCCACTACTTGGTCACCCAGATTTGAGGCATCACGCTCAAGTACGCCAATCCGCTCTTCGAAACTTGCCTCTCTCATCGTGGTCGTCTCCCTCTCAGCTTCTCTCTCAGACCTGAGGATGCGAATAGTGTCTTCCAGCGCCACCGCCTCGCCACAGCCGCCACCCGGGACCCCTCGGCCCTCTCTAACTCGATCACCTTCCTCTCCAGGTCGGTCACCTTATCCGTCCACTCTGCACTTAGACTAGCAACTTTAGCAGCATTTTGATCGAGCTCGGCTCGCAAAGACGACACCTTCGCCTGAAGGTCCTCGTGTTCCACCGCAGCCCCTTTGCCCACCTCGAGCTCCTTGTCTTTAACCCTGAGCAGCCCTCGAGCTTGCTACATATGCGGATCTGCCACACCATATCCTCGTCCTTCTTATCCAACTCCTCCCTTAGGGAACGAGCATCACCACCCACCCTAAGATGCGCTGCATCTCACGACACCTATGGCGTACCATCGATACTTCGCGGCCATCTTCAAAATGACACCGGCCCGCGTCTCAACCCGGCGAGTATTTTCGATCTGCAACATGTAAATGTAAACAAAAAAAACACAACGAAGCGAGAAAGGGGAAAAATCAAAAGCAAAAGACAAGACAATGTAACGAAAGGAAACTCAGCCTCAAGGCCATCCCGGCCACACCGCGTGACAAACTAGAGTCGCTAATCTCACGAAGAGCCCCTCTTTCGGTGGCGGAGCACAGAAGGTCAAACGGGGGCACCAAATCCACCATATCCTCCAGTAGGTTAACAACCGATGGGATTTCGAGCACACGGGAAGGACCTACCGCCCTCACATCGACCCTGGTAAAGCATTCTTCGAACATCCTCATGTCCTCAGGATCGATGTCCGAATCGGACTGGTAGTCATCCACCACCATGCCTTTCAACCTCTCATCGGCCGGATAAGAGGCGCAAGCCAGCTGAGAAGTTGATGGTCCACTCGAAATAGCTGTGCCGACTGCCGAATTTTGCCCCGATGCCACAACGGCCCTTTCCACACCCGAAACGGGTGTCGCTTCCACTCCCAGGCTGGCACCGCCTCTGGTTTCAGACACCGCCGAGATAGGGTCAACCCTCAAAGGTGCTCAATTAAAGACGTCTCCTCTAACGTTATCCTCTGTCTTTTTGACGGATCTTCTTCGCCATCACATTAAGAAAGTTCACCCGCTAAACGAACAGTGGGGGCCGGAGTACCCGACCGAGGAGCAGCCTCCGTACGACCGGATCTGGATGAAGACTCGATTTGCAAAATAGCCAGATTTTGGGAGCCCTGATCTGCAGTCGCCCCTAGTACGGGTCTAGCAGAAGCCGGCTGACAGAAAGCAAAAGCGAGAGCTCTCGCCCTTCTCTCCCCTCTCCGACCTGTAGAGGATACATACGATCAAATGAAAATATAAGGCAAAGAAACACACAAAGGGAAAAGTAACAAAG
The DNA here is from genome assembly GCA_005239525.1 of Nicotiana knightiana. Classification (NCBI taxonomy): domain Eukaryota; kingdom Viridiplantae; phylum Streptophyta; class Magnoliopsida; order Solanales; family Solanaceae; genus Nicotiana; species Nicotiana knightiana. The sequence continues at coordinate 25,921 of ML401452.1, read as the reverse complement.
ACCAAGACAAGGCAACTCACCGACGGAAGGTTTGCACCCAAACACTACAACAAAAAGGGGTTTTAGCGGCAATTATTTAGCGGCAATAGATGAATTGCCGCTAATTTATTTGCGGAAGGAAAATATTAGCGGCCAATGGATATTAATCGCTAAATATTATAGTTTTAGTGGCAATTCAAGAATATAGACGGTAAAGTTTTATTTTTACTTTTGGTATTCCCTCCATATTCTAAATTTTCCTCTAAATTCTCTCTCGCGAAAATGTTATACCCTCTCAGACCTAGAAATTAAATTAAAGAAAACAATTCATATGGCCACTATCACTTTGCTCTCTAAATTAAATTTCCGGCCACCATCACTTTGCTCTCTCAATTTGTTATTGGCTTTGTTTTAACTAGTACCAACGGTGAGTCACCCACCGGAGAGAGAACAATATTCCCATTTATTGCGAGTCACTCGCCGGAGCGTCCATCGTCTCCGGCTGCCAGAATTTCTCTTTAAGAACCACAATACTCTCTTCTACCCTTTTCTGTTTCTGTATATTTTTCTATCTGATCTTCTCTTTACAATTTGTTTTTGCTTTCGTATTTTCTCTGTTGTTGGAGTGCAAGAATTCAGTCCAGATTAATAAACATTATTAAGTCAATCTAGGTCTCCACCTCCATCACCAAAATCAGTAGAATCTCAAATAACCCGCCACCACCAAAACAAGATCCATTACTTCAACCCAGAACATTACTATTATTAGATTTTAAAAAAAGGACTTTTCTTGCTTGAATATTCAGAAAGGCCAGTCATTGGAAAAAGACCGTCGGAGTTTATTCGTACTATTATTAGATTTAAAAAAGAAAGAAGAAGGACTTTTCTTGCTTGAATATTCAGAAAGACCAGTCATTGTAAAAAGACCGCCGGAGTTTCTTCATCGGCGAACTTGACCACTAGATCCCGTCGGCCACTTACCTCCCCCTCCGACCTCCCTCTTTATTCGGTCTAGCATTCCATTGTATAAAGAAATTTGATTATTCGTGGAGTTTATTTGCTGAAACAAAAAGAACAAAATTAAGCTTTTGATTTTCAAAAACTCAATCGCATTCGAATTCCAGGCGAAATTAAGGTTTCATATGTCACGACCCATATCTTAATCTAGGCCGCGATGGCGCTCAACGCCGATGTTAGGCAAACCAACACAATTAGTCTAGTGAGTTCCATTTAATTTTATAAAACTTTATTAACCATACTCGAGTTTTTGTCACAAGCATGAGAAAATGACAAATATCAAAGGCAAATTTACTTGCAGTGATCAAGAAGTTAAATTTAAATAGTTACCTTTCCAAAAGAATAGCTTGCCAATGTGTGCCAGGAACTGGTGTCACAAGTATACAAGCATCTTGTAGAAGGAATCAAAGAACACGTCTATCCTACTGTCTGAGAGGATATAGACAGAATAACAAAAGGGAAAAACTCCAACGTGCTGCTGAACGACATCAAGAGAAGCAGCTCACCATGGAATCTCTGATCTCGTGAAATCAAGAACGAGCTCCAGACTGATAACCAGATGCACCTGCCTCAGAACCTGTATAATTAAGTACAAAACCGTTGCATGAGTACATAAACATTATGTACCCAGTAAGTATCCAGTCTAATCTCAAAGAAGTAGTGACGAGAGGTCGACTTGACACTTACTAGGCCAAAAACATTTATCTAAATATAAGGCTAAGCATGAATATCAAAGATGAATAGAAATAAGGACAATAAATGACAAATCTTTTCACAGGTATTTTTATGTGTCAATTCCTATCAAATAGATTACTACTTTATTCTTCACGACCTCTTTAACGATTTAGGAATCACAGGAAAATACCAAGCAATTAGAATGCACATATTATGCCGACGACATACGGCCCGATCCAACAGAAAGTAAATGTGCATTGCCGAAGAGTCGCACAATGCGAACCATAGATGCATCTATCACCCCGCTCGCGAATCATACGTGCGACATGGTAAATTTTTAAATAATAGAGTTACCCCGGTGCGAATCATACATGTGACGCAGGTACTCATAGATACACACATTCAAACAGTCAATCCATACTTCATCAGGAAACAGTTTTCCAAGGGAAAGTCAATTCCCTTTTCACGATTCAAAAAAATGAAGTTTAAATTATTTAGAAATTAATTTACTAATTTGATGTGACTTAAGCAATTTAAGTTGTCAATAAGGTTACAAATAATTCAAGTATAGCATGTTTTCGGGTCCTAGACTACCCGGACTTAAGTACAATAGTAGCTACGCACGGACTCTCATCACCCCGTGCGTACGTAGCCCCCACAAATAGTAACACATAATAAATTATTTCACCTATGGGGAAAATTCCCTCTTACAAGGTTAGAAAGGAGACTTACCTCGTATCTAGCCTACTTCCCGATTCAAGAATGCATTCAAACCTCCAAATTTGACGCCCAACAACTCGAAACTAGCCAAACATTACATAAACTAGTCAATATTTGCCCAAAAGTTCATAATTCCACCATTTAAGTAAATACCAAAGACAATTTGTAAGATTCCTAAAATTAACCCCCGGGCCTACATGCTCGGATTTCAGAAATTCGTAAAGAAAGTTGTTACCCACAACCTATGGATCAATAATATATGATTTTTACTAGATTCCATAACAAATTTCGTGGTTAAATCCCATTTTTATCAAAACCATAGGTTTTACCCTAAACCCATAATATTCACTAATCTTTATGTATTAATCTACCCAAAAATAAAATATTAAACTCACAACAAGTAGGAATAACTTACTTCTCAAATGCTAAGTTGAAATCCCCCCCCTTTGGAAGCCCCTAAATCTCCCAAGGATATGATAAATGACCCCAAATAAGCCTAAGTCCAGTTTTTAAAACACCTCACTGCCTCAAGTCATTTTCGCATCTGCGGCGCGTGGACCGCACCTGCGGTCTCGCTTCTATAGGCCATAATCCACATCTGTGGAAGGAGAAAAGCTGGCAGCGCATCACACCTGCGAAGTTGTGTCCGCACCTGCGAAAGGGGGGGTGCATCTGCGGATCCTGGAATCTGCTCAAAGGGCGCACCTGCGAGGCTTTGATCATTTCTGCGGTCTCGCACCTGCGGCTGGCCAACCGCAGGTGCGATCGCACCAGTACTGGTGCACCAGATGCTCACTTGAGCTGGGACTCGCCTCACGCGACGTCTGAATGACATCCGGGGCTCCCGAGGCCCCGTTCGAATATACTAACAAGTTCTAAATCATAAAACGGACTCGCTCGAACCTTTGAAATGCCCGAAACAACATTAAATCTAAGAATCATACCCTAAAACCAACTAAATTCAAATTATGAACTTTAAGTTCTTAAATTCATTTCCAACACGCCGAAACGCACTTATACTACTCAGAACGACACCAAATTTTGCGAGCAAGTCATAAATGACACTACAGAACTATTTTCGGTCTCGAAAATTCCGTTTGGACCTCGATATCCTCAAAACACATTCCAAACTTCAATTATAAAACTTCAAGAATCTTATTTCACTATTTGGCGCCGAAACACCCCCGGGTCATCCAAAACCCGTTCGAACATACGCCCAAGTCCGAAATCATCATACGAACCTATTGGAACCTTGAAATCCCGATTCCGAGGTCGTTCACTAAAAATATTGACCGAAGTCAAACTTGGCCTTTAAGGCCAACCTTAAGGAACTAAGTGATCCAATTCCAACCCAAACTCTTCCAAATCCCGAACCAACCATCCCCGCAAATCATAAACCAGCAAAAGAAAGTACAAATAGTCTTATTTAGGAGCACGGGGTTCTAAAAAGCAAAACGACCAGTCGGGTCGTTACATTCTCCACCTCTTAAACAAACGTTCATCCTCGAACGGGTCTAGAATCATACCTGGAGTGATGAACAAGTGTGGATATCTGCTCCGCATGTCTTCCTCGGACTCCCAAGTCGCCTCCTCAGCTGGTTGGCCCCTCCACTGGACCTTCACGTCGGAAACCCTCTTAGACCTCAATTGGTTCCTCCTCGTAGCCCAACCTCTCGTCTAGATGAATGGTACTGAAGTATAACACATGAGACAAGTTGTCGTGGTACCTCCGGAGCATATATACGTGAAAAACTGGATGAACACCTGATAGGCTGGGAGATAGAGCAAGCTCATAAGCAACCTCCCCCTCAACACCTCAAACAGACCTATAAACCTTGGGCTCAACGTGCCCTTCTTCCCGAACCTCATAATACCCTTCATCGGCGAGACTTTCAAGAGAACCTTCTCGCCGACCATGAATGATACATCACGCGCCTTCTGATCCGCATAACTCTTCTACCTGGACTGTGCCATGCGAAGCCTCTCCTGAATCAACTTTACCTTTTCTAAGGCATCCTTTACCAAGTCAATAACATATAGCTTAGCCTTGCCAGACTCAAACCACCCGATGGGAGAATGGCATCGCCGACCATATAAAGCCTGCCATCTCAATGCTGGACTGATAGCTGTTGTTGTACCTAAACTCGGCCAAGGGCAAGAAATAATCCCACTGCCCTCCAAAGTCAATCACACATGCTCTGAGCATGTCCTCCAATATATGAATTGATCGCTCCGACTACCCGTCGGTCTGAGGATGGAGTGTTATGATGAGCTCTACACGGGTGCCCAACTCACTCTGTACTGCTCTCCAGAAATGCAAGGTGAACTGAGGACCTCTATCTGATATGATGGACACAGGCATACCGTGTAACGGGACAATCTCCCGAATGTAGATCTGATCCAACCTCTCCGAAGTATAAGTAGTGTCCACTGGAACGAAGTGTGTAGGCTTGGTCAACCTGTCATCAATAACCCAAACCGTATAAAACTTCCGCAAGGTCCTTGGCAACCCAACTACAAAGTTCATAGTGATGCGCTCCCATTTCCACTCAGGTATAGGCATCTGCTGGAGTAGGCCTCCTGGCCTCTGGTGCTCATACTTAACCTGTTGGCAATTTAGACATCTAGCCACATACTCCACTATGTCTTTCTTCATCCGCCACCACCAGTAGGGCTGCCTCAGGTCATGATACATCTTCGTAGCACCTGGATGAATAGAATACCGCGAACTGTGTGCCTCCTCTAGAATCCTCTCCCTCAGTCCATCAACATTAGGAACACATAAGCGACCCTGAAGTCGCAGAACATCATCCTTGCAAATAGAAACCTCCTTGGCACCACCCTATAGTACCGTCTCTCTGAGAACTGCCAAGTGCGCAACTGCCAAGCCTTGATCTGCCCTAATAATGAAGATTGAACAACAACACACGCAAGAACTCGGATGGGCTCTGAAATGTCCAGCCTCACTAGTATGTTAGACAAGGACTGAATGTCCAGGTCTAGTGGCCTCTCATCCGCTGAAATGAATGCCAAACTACCCATACTCTCTGCCTTCCTGCTTAAGGCGTCTACAACCACATTTGCCTTACCAGGATGATAAAGAATGGTGATGTCATAATCCTTCAGTAACTCAAGCCACCTACGGTGCCTCAAATTAAGGTCCATTTTCTTTAACAGGTGCTGCAAACTGCGGTGGTCTGTATAAACCTCACAAGACACTCCATACAAGTAATGCCTCCAAATCTTAAGAGCATGAACAATCGCTGCTAACTCCAAATCGTGCATGGGGTAGTTCTTCTCATGAATCTTCAACTGACGTGAAGCATATGCAATAAATCATCACTCCTGCATCAATACACATCCTAAGCCAACGCGTGAAGCGTCATAATAAACTGTGTATATCTCTGAACCGGAAGGCAACACTAGAACTGGTGTTGTGGTCAAAGCTGACTTGAGCTTCTGAAAGCTCGTCTCGCACTCGTCGGACCATCAGAACAGGGCACCCTTCTGGGTCAATCTAGTTAGAGGGGCTGCAATGGATGAAAAGCCCTTCACAAACCGACGATAATAACCTGCAAATCCCGAGAAACTCCTAATCTCGGTCACTGAAGTAGAGCGTGGCCAACTCTGAACTGCCTTAACCTTCTTAGGATCCACCTTGATACCCTCTCCGGACACCACATGTCCCAATAATGCTACCAAATCTAACCAAAACTCACACTTGGAGAACTTAGCATACAACTTTTGTTCCCGCAAGGTCTGGAGCACTACCCTCAAATGCTGCTCGTGCTCCCCTAAGCTACGTGAGTAGATCAAGATGTCATCAATGAGACAATGACAAAGGAATAAATATAAGGCCTGAACACCTTGTTAATCAAATCCATAAACTCTGATGGGGCATTAGTCAAGCCAAAGGATATCACCAGGAACTCATAATGACCATATCTAGTATGGAAGGCAGTCTTCGGAACATCTGACTCCCGAATCCTCAGCTGATGATACCCCAATCTCAAGTTAATCTTAGGAAACACCCTAGCACCTTGAAACTGGTTAAACAAATCATCGATGCGCAGCAACGGGTACTTGTTTTTTATGGTAACTTTGTTCAACTGGCGGTAGTCAATACACATCCGCATAGTCCCATCCTTCTTCTTCACAAATAACACTGGAGCACCCCAAGGAGATACACTCGGTCTGATAAACCCCTTATCTAGAAACTCCTCAAGTTGTTCTTTCAATCTCTCAATTCTTTCGGAGCCATACGGTATGGTGGAATGGATATAGGCTGGGTTCCTGGAGCCAAGTCAATATAGAAATCGCTATCACACTCTGGCGTTATGCCTGGGAGGTCAATAGGAAACACATCGGCGAAATCTCAAACTATTGGCACTGAATCAATCATCGGAGACTCCGTGGTGGTGTCCTGCACATAAGCAAGATAAGACAAACAACCCTTCTCGACCATACGTTGAGCCTTTAGAGGAAATTCTCCACTCCAATCTCGGCAACTCAGGCATGGCTAATGTAACAGTCTTGGCATGACAATATAAGATGGAGTGATAAGGAGATAACTAGTCCATGCCCAGGATGACCTGAAGGTCATATCAAGTAACAAAAGGTCCGCCTTGGTCTCGAACCCATAGAATGCGACCACACAAGACCGATAAATCCGGTCCACAACCACAGAATCGCCCACCGGAGTGGACACATAAACAGGAGTACCCAAAGACTCACGAGGAACATCCAGGAAATGAGCAAACAGAGATGATACATATGAATAGGTAGACCCTGGATAAAATAATAATGAAGCCTCCCTAACGCAGACGGAGATAATACCTGTGATAACGGCGTATGAGGCCAATGCATCTGGCCTGGCCGAAAAAGCATAGAATCTAGCTGGAGCACCGGATAGCCTCCACCCAACAGAATAGCAGCTAGGTGAGCTCCCCTGTCTGGCCCCCACCTCTAGGACGACCCCTACCCACATGTCCTCCACCTCTGGGTGGCCAGACTACTGGTGCTGAGATCATAAGCTGATGGCCCTGCTGCACTGCCTTGCCCCGAAGTCTGGGACAAGTCCTCGTTATGTGATCTGGATCTCCACACTCATAACAACCTCTCGGCATCATAGACTTCTACCCTGAAGAGTGGCACTGGTAGCCGGAATAACTACCGGAGGAACCCTGAATGGCTGGGGGACGGTATGAACTCTCTGGCATGGCACTGAAATAGGCGCTGGAAGAACCCTGATTTCCAGAATACCCACCGGAGTAACCCTAAATAGCTGGTGGTTGATAAGAACTCTCCAGCATCGCGCTGAAATAGGGTCTCACTGGAGCACCTCGAGGAGGTGGTGGTGGCACTGAATATGGGGGCCTGTTGGGCTGGACCCTCCCAAACTGACCTCTGCCTCTAACCGGAGCACCTCTAAAATCTCCAAAAAACTGAGCTCTCTTATCCTGCTGCCCCTGCTCTCTACCCCTCAGACGATAGCCCTCAATCCTGCGGGCGATCTCCACTACTAGCTGATAAGGAGTCCCCATATCCACCTCTCGGGCCATGTTGGTCCTAATACCAGAGTGCAACCCTGCTACAAATCTCCACAGTCTCTCTGCATTAGTAGGAAGTATCATAAGTGTGTGACGAGACAACTCAGAAAACCTCGCCTCGTAGTCGGTCACTGACATCTGACCCTACTCAAGCTGCTCGAACTGGTACCGTAGCTCTTCCCTCTCATAGGGTGGGATATACCTGTCCAGGAATAACTGAGTTAAATGCCCCTAGGTGATGGGAGGAGAATCCGCTAGCCTGCCAAGAACATAAGACTGCCACCATCTTACGGGCCCTGCCCTCTAGCTGGAAAGTGGTGAAGTCAACCCCATGAGACTCCAATATCCTCATATTGTGCAGCCTGTCCCTGTACCTATCAATAAAATCCTTAGCATCCTCATGACGCTCGCCCTCGAAGATAGGAGGGTGAAGTCTAGTCCATCTGTCTAATAACTTCTGCGGATCACCGTCCGTAACTGGTCGGGGCTCAGGTGCTACTGCTGTAACTGGATGGGCCCCCCCGCGGGTAGGGTACCCGGAGTTTGATAAACCGCAGTTGCATTTCCTGGGGCCTGGACAGTAGGGGTCTGTTCTCCCCTTCCCGCTTGAGATGTGTCTGGGTCCGCTGGAAATAAACCAGCCTGGGTAATAGTGTCCATGAACTGCATCATACGGCCCATGACCTCCTGAAAGCCCGGCACTATCATGAAATCCACCGGGGCAGGATCTGCTACGGGCACCTCGCCCTGCTCCTCAACGATAGGGTCCTCTGATTGTGGTGCAACTGGGGCAGCTCTAGGACGCCCCCGACCCCTACCTCTGGCCGGTGCCCTCCCCTGGCCTCTGCCTCGGCCTCTAGCTGGAGGAGCGGCCCCTCCCGGGTCTAGAACGTCGATTGTGCGTGTCCTTACCATCTGTGAGAGAATAGAAGAGTGAGATTTAATATACTATCAACTGCACAACAGAAGATGAATAAATAGAGATTTCCTAACACCCTATAGCCTCCCGAAGATATATACAGACGTCTCCGCACCGATCCACAAGACTCTATTGGGTTTGCCCGTTACTTGTGAGACGTATGTGAACCTAGAGCTCTAATACCATGTTTTCATGAACCAAATCTTAATCTAGGTCACGATGGCGCCCAACGCCGATGTTAGGCAAACCAACACAATTAGTCTAGTGAGTTCCATTTAATTTTATAAAACTTTATTAACCATACTCGAGTTTTTGTCACAAGCATGAGAAAATGACAAATATCAAAGGCAAATTTACTTGCAATGATCAAGAAGTTAAATTTAAATAGTTACATTTCCAAAAGAATAGTCTACCAATGTGTGTGCCAGGAACTGGTGTCACAAGTATACATGCATCTTGTAGAAGGAATTAAAGAACACGTCTATCCTTCTATCTGAGAGGATATAGACAGAATAACAAAACGGAAAGACTTCAACGTGCTGTTGAAAGGCATCAAGAGAAGCAGCTCACCGTGGAATCCCTGTTCTCGTGAAGTCAAAAACGAGCTCTGGACTGATAACCAGATGCACCTGCCTTAGAACCTGTACAACTAAGTACATAAGCGTAGCATGGGTATATAAACATTATGTACCCAATAAGTATCCAGTCTAATCTCGAAGAATTAGTGACGAGAGGTCGACTTGACACTTACTAGGCCAAAACAATTTATCTAAATATAAGGTTAAGCATGAATATCAAAGATGAATAATAATAAGGACAAGAAATGACAAATCTTTTCACAGGTATTTTTATGTGTCAATTCCTATTAAACAGATTACTACTTTATTCTTCAGGGCCTCTTTAACGATTTAGCAATCACAGGAAAATACCAAGCAATTAGCATGCACATATTATGCCTAGGACGTACGGCCCGATCCAACCATGAGTAAATGTGCACTGCCGAACGGCCGAACGGCGCGAACCATAGATGCATCTATCACCCCGCTCGCGAATCATACGTGCGACACGGTAAATTTTTAAATAATGAGTTACCCTGCTCGCGAATCATACATGCGATGCAGGTACTCATAGATACACACATTCAAACAGTCAATCCATACTTCATCAGGAAACACTTATCCAAGGGAAAGTCAATTCCCTTTTCACGATTCAAAAAATAAAGTTTAACTTATTTAGAAATTTATTTACTAATTTGACGTGACTTAAGAAATTTAAATTGTCAATAGTGTTACAAATAATTCAAGTATAGCATGCTTTCGGGTCCTAGACTACCCGGACTTAAGTACAATAGCAGCTACGCACGGACCCTCTTCATCTCGTGTGTACGTATCCCCCACAAATAGTAGCACATAATAAATTAGTTCACGGGCAATTCCCTCTTACAAGGTTAGTAAGGAGACTTACCTCGTATCAAGCTTACTTCTCGATTCAAGAATGTGCTCAAACCTCCAAATTTGACGCCCAACAACTCGAAACTAGCCAAACATTACATAAACTAGCCAATCTATGCCAAAAGTTCATAATTCCACCATTTAAGTGATTACCCAAGTCAATTTGTAAGATTCCTAAAATTCACCCCCGGGCCCACATACTTGGATTTCAGAAATTCTTAAAGAAAGTTGTTACCCATAACGTAAGGATCAATAATATATGATTTTTACTAGATTCCATAACAAATTTCGTGGTTAAATCCCATTTTTATCAAAACCCTAGTTTTTACCCTAAACTCATAATTTTCATTAATCTTTATGTATTAATCTACCCTAAAATCAAGTATTAAACTCACAACAAGTAGGAATAACTTACCTCTCAAATACTAAGTTAAAATCCCCTCATTTGGAAGCTCCTAAATCGCCCAAGGATATGATAAATGACCCCAAATAAGCCCAAGTCCCATTTTTAAAACACCGCACTGCCTCCAGTCATTTTCGCACCTGCGGTGCGTGGACCGCAGCCTGCGATCTCGCTTCTGTGGGCCATAGTTCGCATCTGTGGAAGGAGAAAGGCTGGCAGGGCATCACATCTGCGAAGTTGTGCCCGTACCTGCGGACCACAACTTTTATAGTGGGGCCGTATCTGCGGATCCTGGCATCCGCTCAAACGACGCACCTGCGAGGCTTCGACCGTTTCTGCGGTCTCCCACCTGCGGCTGGCCAACCGCAGGTGCGGTCGCACTAGTACTGGTGCACCAACAGCTCACTTGAGTTGGGACTCGCCTCGCGCGACGTCTGAATGACATCCGGGGTCCCCGAGACCCCCGAGGCCCCGTTCGAATATACTAACAAGTTCTAATTCATAAGATGGACTCTCTCGAACCTTTGGAACGCCCGAAACAACATTAAATCTAAGAATCATACCCCAAAACCAACTAAATTCAACTTATGAACTTTAAGTTCTTAAATTCACTTCCAACACGCCGAAACTTACTTATACTACTTGGAACGAACCCAAATTTTGTGAGCAAGTCATAAATGACACTACGGAACTATTCCCGGTCCCGGAAATTCCATTTGGACCTCGATATCCTCAAAACATGTTCCAAACCTCAATTATAAAACTTCAAGAATCTTATTTCACTATTTGGCGCTGAAACGCCCCCGGGTCATCAAAAACCCATTCCGAACATACGCCCAAGTCCAAAATTATCATACGAACCTATTGGAACCTTCAAATCCTGATTCCGATGTCGTTTACTAAAAATGTTGATCGAAGTCAAACTTGACCTTTAAGACCAACCTTAAAGAACTAAGTCTTCCAATTCCAACCCAAACTCTTCCAAATCTCGAACCAACCATCCCCACAAGTCATAAACCAGTAAAAGAAAGTACATATAGTCTTATTTAGGAGCACGGGATTCTAGAATTTAAAACGACCGATCAGGTCTTTACATCGTATCTCCTTTCCTTATACACATAATAACATATGCTTTATTGCAATTTATGCTTCACTGTTAGCTTTGAATTTTGATTCAGATCAGAGATTGTTACTTTTGGTGTATTTGTTTTAGGTTCAGTTTTGATTCAGACCAATGTGTTGAGTGTTTTTTTGTGAGAGAAGAACATAACAACAATCGTCAAAGATTATACCTTATTTTTTCGAGGTTGAATTTGATTCAAAAAGGGGTTTTATTTTATTAACTCACAAGCTGTTGCTTCTAGTATTCATTCGAGCATCCCATTGTATAAAAAAATTTAGAAAACATCTGGATATTTAACTAATCTTTCTCTTGGAAAAGAAATTTTACATTTTGTAAATTGAGGATTATTGGACGCCAAAATATGGAAATTTTGAATATTTTCAAGAATAACAATAATAATCTCCGTCATATTCAACAATCTCACATCGTCCGGACATCTCCGATTGTGATCCGGGTTCCATCGTTCTTGAATTGTATTTGCGCACATCTATTATGTTTTATGTTCAACTTCAATTGAGTTGATTTCAAAATTTTATTTAAATTCAATTAAAAGAGTTTTCTTTTCACATATGTAGTTTGGTTTCTTTTCGATTTGTTGAAATCATCCGAGTGAGTGCTTAATATGGATTAGTGACATGTATCAGGGAATTTTTCCGTTCTTGATAGTCCATGTTGTTTGTTTGATATGCGAAGTTTTCAAGTACTTATTCACTTTAAAGTTTAAACTACACTTTAGCACATTTGATATGCTTCTTATGTAGCTCTTAGCATTTTTGTGTCGAGAAACTGGGATTGCAATTGCTTAATCATTTAGATTCAGTTAATTACAAGTTAGAAACCTCTCTAAGATATATTGCTAAATCTTATTATAAGAGATTTCTTATATTTCTGTATAAGCAATTATCCTACCTTTAAATTTAACAATGTTTGAACACAAAAATATTGCATTCTACTAAAATAATATGTTTTCTTTAGCTTTACTGTTTGAAGGAAATGCTTGTCGACAATAAGTTTGAGCATATTTTTTTTTGATAAGGTAAAGATTTAAGCATACAAGGAGGGAATCAGTCAAATGTCTAATTTTGCTTACCGTTGCTTTAAAAAGTTATTGAGACATCGTTGTTGTTTAACTCTCAATCTTCTCTTTTTATGTAGGTTTCGAGATTGTTGCTGAAAATTTTCTTCTCCTTCATGTTGATACCCAATTTTTCCTCAAAATATTTTTTTTAAATTTGCATATATATCTTCAAAATCACTTTTCATAATGAATGGTATTTTTCCCTAATTTTTCATATTTTTATGAATTTATTTTCCTATCTCTTTAGTATTTTGTAATTATTCATAAATTACATTAAAAATAATTTCAAAATATTCCCTAGATCAATATGTCATTTTTAATCCTATTAGGATTAATTATTTCACAAATTAGCCAATTTGGCGTTATTTGGCTATAATTACAACAATTTTGCAACTATAGCCTAATTGTACATTTTATGCCATTTTAAATCAATAATTAATTTTATATTTTCTATATTAATTAATTAACTTAAATCCACATATTTAGCCTTAATTTCATTTTATATGATTATTAGCTATTGTTATTAATTATTTATCTAATTTTAATGGGTGTTAACAAATAGCCATTCTTTATTTAAATTCCAGCCTAATTAATCCTAGTCCCTAACCCAATTAAATTGGCCCAGACCCCCAAGCCCAATATACTAACCTACCCGGCCCAATCCCTCACTCAATCTTAACCGTTGATTAATTCAAATCAACGGTCCAGATCCCCCTTACCATAATTAACTTAAGACTAACCCCCCATCTCTCATTCTCTCCCTCTCACTTCTGAGCCGTCTCTCTCAACTCACTCTCGTCCCTTCAACTCCCTACAGTAGACCTGGCCCTTCTCCGGCCATCGCCTTGCCGGAATCTATGGTGATTCAACTACCTACTAGCCTTATGGCTCCCCCCTTGAACGTGTGTCACTTTTTTGAGGCCTTCAAGTGAACCAGAGGCAGTCCACTCACCATCTCCAGTCTCATTCCATCTTTCCGGCTATCCATGGCCGTCCGAGTAAGATCTTTACACTTTCCGGTTAAAACCGGAAATTTTGAGTTATTCTCTTCTCCTTTCTGAGTTCTCTTTAGAAACCCTAACTTTAAACCTCCCGTTCCTTTTAGATCTGTCACAGATCTATACATATTCTGAGGTTTTTCCATGTTTTCTTCAAAGATCTTCTTGTTTTCTGAAACGACTCTTCATTTCTCAAAACTAGGGTTTCAAACCCCTTTTCAAAAATGATTTCCCTTTAGATTTTAAGTATTATTTTGTGATTTTCGTTATGTATAAGTCTTTCCCTTTCTGTATCTGAGTTATTTCGTTAAAAGACCCTAAAGTCTTGGCTTTAATCTATGGCTCTAAGTTTGTTTCCAACAATATGTTTATCTGTTCTATTATGATCACTATGTTCTCTTGAATACTCTGTGATTTCGTGATGTTTTACCCTATATTGCTTGTTAGGGTTTCTGGCTGCTATTACCCATGCTTATTATGTGATTCTACTCTATTTCTTATTCATCGATACCTCTAAATCTTTACCTTTCCTTCTTGTATTATGCTTATTCAGTGATTCATTTCATGTTCTGTGTAAACCCCTTATTCCGTGTGATTTTACCCTATTTTAATTACTAGGGTTTCTGATTCTCTCCCGTTGTGTGTTTACTCTGCATAATCTATGCTGATTCTTAAATCAGTACTACTCCTTTTTGAATCCCTAATTTCCTGTGATTTATTTCCTTTAATTGGTTTACTGTGATAATATTTTTACGACCTTTAGTTACTTCTTGCCTTATTACATGACTGATTTTACTATCAATTGATTCTTACAGTAGTGGTTTAATTAAAACCTTATGAACCTGACCTCAATTTCCTTCTCTGTGCTTACTATGTTCGAAATCTTTCCTTATTTATTATACACGATTCCTTTCCTTACTTGTAACTGTTCTGACCGTTTGAAATTTAACTCCCTTAATTAAGGGAGTACTAGTACTGATTTTGCAACTAATTGATTCTATGAGTTCCATAATTACCGGGCAGTCTAATTATTACCTTATTTTCACCTAGTTTCAAACTATATATACTTTATTCATATTCAACTCTCTCTCTCACAACTAAAACTTGCTACTCTCTCTATTCTCTCTTCTATTTGCTACTACTCTAAGTTAGCGGGCTCCAAGCCAAGGCTAACTATTGTGCATCTCCTATCTTCTGCTTTGTGTTACTGATTTCTTCACTTCACTGGTATGTTCTAATTCATATTTCATCTCTCAAACCAACATGTTTCTATTAATGATGCAGTTCATTGTGTTTCTAATTTGATTTTACTTACTATTCTGTTGTTCAACATGTAACTAGGATCTTGGATTCCATCTAGCATGTCTTTGTGTACTCCAAATCTTTCTTTATGTGAATCTCCATGTTTATGTTTGATACATTAGATTAGAGCATCTTCTCCTGTCTTAAACTGGTTGGTACTGCCATGTTAGTTTCATCCTATACCCTGCTGATTCCCTGAACCCTTAGGATCTCTGATTGCTTATGCATGCTCCTACCTGCTACATGTTCAGTACTTTGCACCTATGTGTCCCTCAAACCCCCCTTCCCCTGTTGTGGTTGTTGGATCATTCTGGGTCCTTGTGTGATGCTAACTCTGCCTTGGTTATGAGATTAGTGTTCATGTTCTTTCACATTATTTTCATCAGTTAAATTTTTTCATTATATTTCCATTAAGTATTTCTTCCAAAACAGTTTTCTTACTTAACCTTTTCAAACTATGAGCACTTTCACTCTACTCTTAGACCTCTTAAGTTCTGTCCCTTCTGTGTGAGCATTGCCTTGGTACCCTTGATCTCCCTCTGAACTTTGACACACAAAGGCTGGCCATTCCACACTGCACTTACTCTATCTTAGCTATGAAATCTGGGTGTGAGCACTGTCCGGGAGCCCTTGAGGTCCTTAGGGGGAGACTTGAGCCTATTCTGTAGGCTCCATATAGTTAACTTCTTATTTTCTCCTATTTCAGTTGTGTAATTCATATCCCATGGTCTGTAATAATTAATTGTAAACAACTCTGGGGGTCGGATAGTGAAAATGGGTGGGTGATATGCATGTTGTAGTATAATTAAGGGTAGAGACCATGTTTCTAGGTTTATTTTCTCTATGCGCAATAGCAGCCATGTTTAGGTACAACATACCATGCATTAGATATCATGCTACTTAGGGTCATATATACTGCTTTCTTTTCAGCATGTCATCATTCACTTAGAGATCCTGCCTATAGGACAAATAATTAAGTAAATAACTATTATGTGATTCTGTTCATATAAACGTGTTCTGAAACTTCATTAGAAGTCCTAGGATAAATAATGTTAACTTCAATCATGTCTTACCATGCCTACGCACTTAGAGATCTTGTTTCTAGGTAAACAACAACGAAAAATATATCCCCTATGCTATTCCTGAAACTGTGCATAATGATGTGATTCTATGTGCATTTAGAAATCTTGTTTAAGTTATTATGCATCATGCTGCATTACACATCATGCTATAGGATTGCATTCATTTAACTGCACTTAGTCTAAATATAGATATCTAAAATAGTCCCTTGTTCTAAACAACTGGTAAGTAGTCATTGCACATCTTCAACACCTAGTCTAACTACTGGTGCATGTAAAAGGTATAAAACACTTCACTCAGTTTCTGTAAAACAACTGGCAACAATTATGTGTTCTGAACAACTTAGAACAGCATGTGTAGGTAATACTTAGCAACAGTCCCTCTAACAAATCAGATAATTAGTATACACTGTCCCACACCTAGGCAAGTCTTAGGTAATCAACTAAAAAAATAAAATCAGAACTGTCTTTGTGATCATGGTTAACTGTCAGCATGCTTAAAACCAGTAGGCAAGCCTGATTAAGACTTCCTCTCTGAGTTATGCAATAAATCTGTCTTTGTGTTATCACCTAGACACCATGCTTTTGGGATTCTGAATTAATATTGACCTTAGTTGTGTATGAGACATGTTGTTTATGTGTACTGTGTGTGGAGGAATACTTGAACCTTTATCTGCTTTCTATGCTTTCCCTTTATCTACAGTCCTACTTGTTTTGTTATCTGTCGCCCTAGAATTTTTACCTTTAAAACCTGAAGGTCTGCGTAGCACCTCTCTTTAGGATAGAAGTCCTAATTTCCTCCGGGACTGATAGGAAGGGACGGGTAACGGCATGCAATAGAGGTCGAGACCAACACTCATTTTTGATAACCTTACGGGGTGGGAAGGGTAGAATATGATATGATGACTGGTGCGCTAATACCATGTGTAGCCCCTCTTCGAGGAGTGATTACCGGGCATTGCATTTATGTGATACATATTATTATAAACCTAGGACACCTTTTTATATGCTTAGCTCGTAATCCTTTTCAAAAGCTAATCTTCTTTACTATTTTCAAACATCTGCATGCTTAAGACTTGAATCCCCTCTTATTTGAGCCTTTACTTGTTATTTGCTAATTGTACAAATTCACGAAACCATGTAGCCGGGAACCACACTTGTGGATCCTGAGGGGTGCCTAACACCTTCCCTTTAGGATAATTTCAAGCCCTTACCCAATCTCTGGTTAGCAACGTAGTTGTAATTGAACCCTTAGGTTCCCTAACGCACCGTCAAAATCGTTAGGTGGAGACTCTTCAAAATATGCAAACCCCTTTTCCAAAAAGAACGAGTTGTCCCAACCAATGTCATAAACCCGATTCCACGAGGGAAAAAAAGGAGCGCGACAGCATGGCGACTCTGCTGGGGAAACCCCAGGCTTTTACCATTTCAAATTTTTTCGTGAATTTGTGCCTTTATTTTTTACCTGCACCCTTTCCTACTCCCTTTAACATGCAATTAATTATTTACTTCAAGTATTTACTTTTCTTCAAAGATGAAACTGACATGTCTCTTTGTTTATTTTTGTAACTGCTTTAAATCATATTTTAACCGCTTTCTTTAACGTGCAAATACGTGACAACTTGTTTTAATACTTATTATCGCATAATCATGCTCAACATTCATACTCCACTCGTTCCAAACAAAATACTATAGCAACGCTTGATGAGTGGTTGCGCTCTTCCTATATACTTACCCACTAAATTCAGAAAGGCTTATTTGCGGTAAAACTAGTCGATCAGCGGTGCAGTCGACGGTTCTGTGCCTTTCCCCCTTGAGTTGTCCACTCAAGGGTACGGGTCTAAAACCCCATAGAAACCTTACTCTGTCGCACCGTTGCATGCATCATGGTCAAATCTAGTCGAACTAAAGTGTCGTCCGCACGATAGCTTTTAAGATAGCCCTATCCAAAAGTCCACCGGTTTTCCCTAAACCCAAACGGACGCCCTCACGTTCTGTGTATTTATTTGGAGAACTAAATGCTTCCTGCTAATTATTGACGATAAATAGTCGAGTCCGGTGGGGTAAGGGCCTAAAAGGGCCTAACTTTAGTTGCTTTGCAGAAAAATGAGGCACGAAATCCCCAGATTCGGCATGGTCTCCAATATCCACCCACGACTTTTGAGTTGGTGGGAGGATCTGCACTCTAGCGACAACGCTATCGTCAGGAAACACTTGGGTAACCTACCATCTCTCCTGGAAATCCAGCCTAACAAAATCATAATAGAGGCTGCTACCTTGTTCTGGGATCGTCAAAGGTCCGTGTTCCACTTTGGGAACATCGAAATGACGCCTTTGATAGAAGAGATATGAGGGCTGGCTAACCTAGTATGGGACTCCAGAATTGTTGATGCCTGAGAACCGCACAGGCAAAAGTTTCCTCAACGTGATGGGCCTGAAAAAGGACGTAGAATTGGTGTGTTTGGAGGATTCGTACATTCCTTTTGACTACTTGTACGAAAGGTATGGCTACAACAAATCATACCGTACCTACTATGACGAGTTTGCTATCACCTCTCTGGGACACGTCCATCGCCGAGTGTTTGTGTTTATGGTTTACTTTTTGGGTTTTATCGTGTTCCCGATGAAGAAGGAAAGGATCCATACCAGGCTAGCCATGGTAACTAAGATCATAAGGGAAGGGGTAAATAGGCAAGACTTCAGCATTGTGCCCATGATCGTTGCAGACATATATCGGGCCTTAGAAAGGTGTCAACAAGGAGCAAAGCATATTTAAGGTTGCAACTTATTACTTCAACTCTGGGTCATGGAACATCTCCAAAGAGGCGAATACCGACAAGACATTCACCACAGAATGTGGGATGACCACATCGCTTTCCATCACCCAAAGCGAATGAATTATATCCTTGACATGTTCGCTCATCTTGAAAATACCGAGGGATGGGTTGAGGTTTTTGATAACTTGACTGAAGAGCAGGTTCAATGGATGTTTGAATGGTTTCCGACGGATGAATTCGTCATTCAATCCTGAGACGCATCATTTCTGATACTGATTGGTCTAAGGGGGACATACCCTTACGTCCCTCTTCGAGTTATGAGGAAAGCAGGAAAGAAGCAAGTAATCCCTAGGGTCGAGAAGATGAGCCATCTTCGAGTTGAATTTCAAAATAATGACAGTTCTCACAAGTGCCAAGCTCAGCACCTGTGGCACTGCAAGGTTATACTTGAGAAAGACACCATCGAGCCAGACAGATATCATGCCGGTTGTACCCCTTTCTATCTTGGTTGGTTAGAAGAGGATTTGGGTGGCCAGAAAAAGCCGGGGTACGTCCGAGGTCACAGGGTTATAGATGAAAGGGCTGAGGCACAAGTCAAATACAACCAACTGCGCAAAAAGATCCGGGAATATGAGGATGACCACCACAAGATACATGAGTCCAACAAGAAACTGATCGAGGAATGGAAGGACATGACTATCAACGCCAACAGGAGGCTAGGGTACTTGGAACGAGGTATAGTCGAGCTGGAAGAAAAGTTCATCAAAAGAGTCGAAGATTGTCAGAAGGCTGAGGAAGCTGCAGGGGGATACCTCGCCAGAACCTACCTGTTGCTGGGACTTCGCGAGCTGGGAAAACTGTACAAGGAAAGCAAGAATGCCGAGTCTGGGGAAGGTCTTTCTGGGACCAAATAGATAGGAGAGTCTTTATTTTTCTATCAAGGTAATAAGGCCAATAGCCATTAGTGACTTTTATTTTTCGTCTATTGTTTTGGGATTTGTCTATTTTACTTATCAATAAAATAAGGCATTTAGCATTTTAAGTTTTCATGAGGAGTTTGAAGGGAGATGCACTGTCTTGGTACATCAGCCAAGACCCCAAGAAATGGTCAAACGGGGTAAGCATGGCGTCTGATTTTATGGATTGCTTTAGATTCAACACAGAGAACGCACAAGATTGGGTTCTACATTCAAAGTTTGAAGAAGAAACCCACAGAAACCTTTCGCGAGTATGCTACTCGCTGGAGGCCCGAAGCCGCTAAAGTCAGACCTGCTCTAGAGGAAGAGCAGATGAACAAGTTCTTTGTCCGGGCTCAGGGCCCGCAGTATTATGAACGGTTAATGATGGTTGAAGGCCACAAGTTCTCCGACATCATCAAGTTGGGTGAGCAGATTGAAGAAGGTATTAAAAGCGGTATAGTTACAAATTTTGAAGCCTTGCAAGCCACCAATAAGGCTTTACAGTCCGGTGGTGTGTCTAAAAAGAGAGACGTGGGAGCCGTAATGATTGCACAAAGAGCCAAGGCCCCACTCAAATACCAAAATTATCCAACACCTCCACTCACATACCAGTCAACCACGAATTACCAAGCATCCTCACCAAATTACCAAGCTCCACCACTTTCTTACCAAGCTCCACCGCCCACATATCAACCTGCTTCGCCCAGGTACTCACAACCCGCTCCCGTTTACCACGCTTATAATTCCCAGCCATCCCATTACCAATCACCACTGCACGCCAAAACTTCCCTAGACCTCGTCCCAATTTTGATCGCCGCCCTCCAAAGCAATACACCACCATACCCGAGCCCATTGACTAGCTGTATGAGAAGCTCAAAGCTACTGGTTATGTCACACCTATCCCTGGTGCCACCCCTGAGAACCCTTCTCAGTGGGTTAACCCAAATAAATCCTGTGCATACCATTCCGGCATGAAAGGACACACCATCAAAGAATGCCACTCTCTAAAGGACAAAATACAGGCTCTCATTGACAACAAGATTATTGTGGCAAAAGACCCCGCTCCAAACGTCCGCGACAATCATTTGCAAGACCATAAGGGTAGAGGTATCCATATGATTGAAATAGAAGATGATTGGGATCCCGAGGGATCAATCAGGTCGATCGCAGAAGGAGACTACCCAAAGAAACCCGCAGTCACTCTCAAACCGATCATAGTCCAGATTCAACCATCTGAGGACGCTGAGGTGAATATGCCTATACCATTTGAGTTTGAAGCAACGCCACCTGCAAAGTCACCAATGCCAATTGAAGTTGAGTTTGTGTCTCCAGCAAATGCACCGACACCATTCGAGGTCGCAGTCTTGCCACCCCTAACACACATTCCGTTTGAAGTAAGGATGGCCGCACCAATTCCGGTGGAAATGTCAACCACGCCGCCCTTCTATTCAAACGCTATCCCTTGGGACTACACAGCCGAGGCGAGAAGGAAAGGCAAGGTCAGGTCTGAGGAAGCTGTCGCAACACAAGGTATGACGAGAACTGGTAGGGTCTACACCCCTGAGCATCTGGCCGAGTCAAGCAAGCAGGATGCCAACCGGCCTCCTCTTATCGAAACAGGTCCCGATAACCTTTGGAGAAAGGTACAGGCTAAGGAGTATTCAATCATCGACCAGTTGAACAATACACCGGCACAAATATCCATCCTCTCTTTGCTGCAGAATTCTGAAACACAGAGAAATGCTTTGTTGAAAGTGTTGAGTGAAGCATATATGCCAAACAACATCACTAGCGGGGAAATGGCCAATATAGTAGGCCAGGTACTGGAGAGTCATAAAATCACTTTTCATGAGGACGAGCTACCACCTGAAGGATTGGGGCACAACAAATCGCTGCACATGATCGTGCAATGCGAAGATCATTTCATCACAAGGAACTTGATCGATGGAGGTTCCAGTCTTAACATCTGTCCGTTGATAACACTACAGAAATTGGGTAAAGAGCTACATGAGATAAGGGATGGAGCGATCAATGTGAATGCTTTCGACCGAGAGGTCCACGATGGGGGAGATCAGTCTATGTCTGCAGATGGGACCGACTTGGTTCGAAGTGGATTTCCAGGTGATAGATGTGCCAGCATCCCACAACCTATTGTTGGGACGACCCTGGATTCATGATGTTGGCACCGTAGCATCAACAATATATCAGGCGGTAAAATTCGAGTGGAACCACCAAGAGGTGATTATTCATGGTGACAGTAGCAACCCCATTTATAGTCGTCAAACTATTCCGGTGATTGACGAAAAAAGGAAGATAGGCGGGGGAGCTTACCACCACATTGAGCGGGCCAATGCTATCAACAAGGACAAGTGGTGGGATAGAAAGATTGAGAGCATCCTGAACTGGAGAGGATATGATCCAGGCAAAGGGATCGGTATGAACCTCCAAGGGATCAAAAAGCCCATAAAACTCAAGAAACATGGTACCACTTTCGGTCTAGGGTATGAGTACACTTGGCAGGAATTTAACGACTGATCGCCACCTTGGCGCGGTCCCTATTACCCTTTGGAGAAGCCGATACCTCATCTTGAGCAGACTTTCAAGCAGGCCGGCATTATTTACGGATCAGATGAAGAAGAAGCACTTGCAGCGATGAGGAGTTTGTACCTAGAGGACAAGGATATGGATTGTTGTGTTGTTCTCGAGGAGGAGGGGGAGGAAGGCCCTTCCATACAGACTGTAAGCAAGGGGACATATCTCAAGAACTGGTCTATCAAGACGACCAAAGCCCGAGGAGCCTCGGTGTAGCAAGGATAAAACAAGCATTATTTACTAAATGATTTTCCTTTTCCTGCATTTTTCAATTTATGCAATAAGATCTTCAATGTTAAAAACAGTTATTCAATTCATCAAAGCATCTTCTAAATTTCTCTCACGAATCCGATATTTATTGCTATTGTCTTCTCTCATTATTTATTTATACAACATTACTATTACTTGTCTTGATGAACCGATGACTGTGACATGCAATGAGACAACGCAACAAACAAACATTGATTTAGATGAAGACGACATACCTGACGAGATTTTAAAAGAAGTTGAGAACTTTGAGAACAAACCTAAGTCCAACCTGGACGAGACTAAAGTTATCAACCTGGGAGATTCAAAAAACGTCAAGGAGACTCGCATCAGCATTCATTTGTCGCCATCAGAAAAGAAAGAATATACAGAGTTTGTCAAAGAGTATGAGGACGTATTTTCATGGTCTTATGATGACATGACTGGTCTAAGTACGTCTATTGTGGCTCACAAACTGCCAACCAATCCAATGTGTCCACCGATGAAACAAAAGCTCAGAAAGTTCAAACCCGACATGAGTTTGAAAATCAAAAAAGAAGTTACCAAGCACATCAACGCCAAAGTTCTCCGAGTAGTGGAGTACCCGACATGGTTAGCCAACATTGTACCAGTGCCAAAGAAGGACGGGAAGGTCAGAGTCTGCGTCAACTACCGGGATCTCAACCGGGCCAGTCCGAAAGACGACTTCCCCTTACCAAATATACACATTCTGATTGACAACTGCGCCAAGCATGAATTGCAGTCCTTCGTGGATTGCTTCGCCGGCTATCACCAGATTTGGATGGATGAGGAAGATGCTAAGAAAATCGGCGTTCATCACATCGTGGGGAGTGTATTGTTACAAGATGATGCCATTCAGCCTGAAGAATGCAGGGGCCACCTACATGGGGTCTATGACCACCATATTCCATGACATGATTCACAAGGAGATCAAGGTGTACGTGGATGATGTCATTATCAAATCAAAGAAAGTTGCTGATCACATGGAGAATTTGAGGAAGGTCTTCAATAGATTGTGAAAATACAATCTGAAACTAAACCCCGCGAACTGTGATTCGGGGTTCCAGCTGGGAAGTTGTTGGGGTTTATTGTAAGCCACCGGGGAATAGAATTGGATCCGTCAAAAGTCAAAGCCATTCAAGAACTACCACCACCAAGGAACAAGAAATATGTGATGAGTTTCTTGGGGAGGCTTAACTACATCAACCGGTTATAGCACAGTCTACAGTCATCTGTGTGGCAATATTTAAGATGCTGAAGAAGGACGTTGTGACCAAGTGGACCGAGGATTGTCAAAACGCTTTTGACAGAATCAAGGAATATTTGTAAACACCGCCAGTCCTAGTACCGCCCGAGCCAGGAAGACCTATGTTACTCTATCTAGCCATGTTAGATGGAGCTTTTGGCTGCATTCTGGGGCAGCACGATGAAACGAGAAGGAAGGAACAAGCTATTTATTACCTCAACAAGAAGTTCACTCCATATGAGGCACAATATTTGATCACGCTCAACTATGTCTAATAAAAGACTAAGCGGGCATTGCAAATATAATCCAGGGTGTTAAGCCCAGAGTCGATCCCACGGGGAATTAACGTATCCAGCAAGCCGTTAGAATATTCAACTTTTACTTAATCAATTCTCTCAAGAGTTTTGAATACAAATTGGTGATGTTTTACTATTTCTACTGACAATAATAATAAAGTAACAATTATTAACAATGTGTTGTAAACAATTATGATAAAGGTCTAAGGCTATGGTTTCCCCCGTTGGTGAACTTACTTCTCGAATATTTCATATAACTTGATTAATTATCNTCTAATCCAACCTCTAAACCCTCGGTTATGACTTTCGTCTATACTCTGGGAGTGGTGTTGTTCAAACAATTACCTAAATATGCACTCTCTCTCAAGTAGATACATACTAAATAGGCACAGCTAATTGATGGCTATTCAATTAACTACAACAAGAACGTAGTTGAACAAATAGAGATGAACAACCAACCAAACTGTATTAATATCACCATAAGTTTATCCCCCAACGGGTTCCACCAAAACCCTAGATTAAAGAAATTAGCTACTCATATTCATAATAATCAATTCTAAAATAACTTGCATAATTGAACTACAAAATAATAAATTAAAGCTATAAAAATCAATGTTTGCTTCACTGAGTAGTAATCCACAGGTTTTTCTTCACTTCAATGGCTTCTCCCCTCTTCAAGTTGTGTTTTTCGGTCTATTTATATGTTTGAGACAAACCCTAAACGTGTAGGAGACTTCTACTCAAACCGAGAAACATTTAAAATCTTCAAAACTCGAATTGGACCAGACCAGGGACCTGGCTTTATGGCCCAAACGCCTGGATAAAGCCAGGCCAGGCCTGGCGTTATGGCTCTAACGCCTGGATAAAGCCAGGCTAGGCCTGGCTTTAAGGCTCAAATTCCTGGATAAGGCCAGGCCAGTCCTGGCCTTAAGGCTCAAACGCCCGGCTATAGCCCGGTGCACTCCTCTTCGCCTCTTGAGCGTATTTTCGACGTTTTTGCACCCATTTAGCTCGGCTTCCATCTCCAATTCACCTACACATGAATTAGACTCCATTATTCACATACAAAGTGTATTTTTATCATTAACGTACATAAAATGTAAGGCACATAACCCCACACTTAAACTTTTGCTCGTCCTCGAGCAATCAAACTACACTCATGAACACAACTTATTAAGCAAATCCCTTAAGGCGTTATACCAAAAAAAAATTAAAATTGTTTAAGCACAAAGGTGTGACATCCTCGCCTCAATAGTCGACTCACATTTACCACGATTTATTCACAATCCACTCACTACTCTAACTTAGAGGTCAACAACATTACCTTTCCTTCATGAATCATGTGCCCTCACCAAGTCAAAGAGCTAGTTCCACACACAATAAAATTTAAGAACACTTAGGAACTCAAAATAGAAAGAATTCACTCGCTCTCTGATGCGTGGCTAGAATTCATGATTTTAAGCATTATATACCTTGCATTTTATGTGCTTT